>QARZ01040904.1:0-71925 GCA_013407115.1 Glycine latifolia
CCTATACTTTGTGTCTGTGGTTGACACCTGCGATGACCTCAATTTATTTGGGCGAGTAGAGGAACAGTAAAAGCATAGCAAGCAGATGGATTTTATGGAAGATGTTGGAAAGCTATTTTGATGCAGATATTATGATATTTATTTCGATGATATGTATCATGTAATAAAACTAAGAAACGATCTGTATTTTATTATTATGGACTGTATTATGGATTGAATTTAATTATTATGGACTTCGAACGAACACGATTGCAATATTGATGATTAGTACCTTTCGTATGAATTATTCTAAGCAAAGAGAAAAGAATTTTCCGTGAAATTTATAACTAAGATAATTTTCAAGTAAGTTGAAAAGAATTTTTCATCAAAAACCAATAAATACAAGATAGTAAAACGAAGCGTTACAGCATCTGCTTCAATGCCTCAAAAAAAAGAATGCTAATTTGCAACAGTTTGAAAATATCAAAGAAACTCTTGTATTGCATTTCCTTGGTTTTCTTCGATGGAGCATGTGGATAAGGCATATGTTGAACTGGTGGAGAGTTTAGTACAACTTTATCTTTGTTAGTTGCTTATTGAAAACAGTATGAGTAGCACACAAACCAAGATGGAGGGTGAATTGGTTGTTCTTGGCCAATTAAAATTTCTTTAACAATCAAAGTTAAAAGGGATCGTATCACAAAACAAACATAGAACACTTTCAATCAATCAAACTCCAATCTTTATAGAATGCAATTACAACAAGAAAGATTTTGTTGATTATGAAAATTTATACCAACGAATGACAATTAATAACCAAAAGAAAAGATAAACAAGAAGTAATCAACACCAAGATTTATACTAGTTCACTTCTCAATCTAGAAAAGCTACATCTAGTTTCCTAACCAACTAGTTAGGATCTAACTATTAGCAATTATTTTCTTACAAGTTTATACAATCACTCTGAATCAAACCTAGATTAAGAACAAGGCATCTAACTCCCTTAGACCCTCTGTGATCAAGACTTAGAGAATGACCCTTCTCTACTCTTCCCTCCAGAAAATCCTATTCTAGACAAACTTTAAGAAAACTATTGCACTAGTTACAAAACTTAGAAATTCTAAAAAGAATTACAACCAAAGTAGTAAGGAGAGAAACAACTTGATGATCTAATCTAGATGAATGCAAATGATTAAGATTCTTGAATCAAGGTTGAATGAAAAATCTCAAAAGAATCTCTCCAAAGCCTTTCTTTTTCTTTCAAATGCTCAAAAGGAAATCCTCATAAGGTTTCTTTATGATTGATGAAACTAAGGATTTGTGAGTCAAAACACTAAATAGCTCGTAGTATCTTTTCTCTCTTTAGAAAGGGTTATAATATTTGTTGTTTTTAGTTCAAACAAGCAACATCTATTTATATAGAAAATTGTTTTAATTGTCAATAATCGATTACATCTCTTATGTAATCGATTAAAGTGTTCTTGAGGCTTTCTGGAAAAGACTTGTGAACAATGTAATCAATTAAAACATAATGTGATCGATTATCACATGAAGCTTTAATCAAAATAGTTTCCAAGTAATCAATTACCACCATGTTGTAATCGATTATCACAAGAAGTCCATTTTGTGATTTTGAACTGTGTAATTGATTACCATAATCTCGTAATCAATTAAAATGTTCTTTGTTTTCAAGTAATAGATTACCACTTGCTGGTAATCGATTAAACCAGTGAGAAAATATTTTTCCTAAAACTTGAAACATGGAACACTTAGATTTTTATGCACTCATGAAAACCTTGTGTTTCGGAAAGGCTTTTTATGAAATTTTTGCTTTTGTGAAATCATGAATGCAAAAACATGAATGAGTTTATGCAATGGATCATAGAAGGCATCAACTTAGATGTACACAAATTACAAATGTCATTTAATTGAATTGCCATGTAAAAAGCCTAAACATTTCAAAGTTTAAGATCCTACGCTTCATTGATCCTCTCTAGCTCCCCCTGAGTCTAACACTTACTTCTTTGATTTCTGCTTCCCCTCTTCACTTACCACTTTCTCTTCACCACTTCATCATTTTTCTCTTCTTCTTTTTCAACTTCTTCCTTTTCATCATTTTTTTTCTACAACTCCTTCATTTTCCTTTTTCTCACCATCATTCTTCAAAACAACCATAGTCCCCCGCCTTGTTGTAATTACCTTACATTGTTCCTTTGGGTTAACTTGTGTGTTTGCTAAAAAAGATACACCTTCATGCTCAGACAGTTGTTTTGCAAGTTATCCAACCTCAACTTCAAGATTTTTAATGGAAGCATCAGTATTTTCTAATTTGTGATTGACATCTGAATAAACTGAGTTAGAGTATCTTCCATTTTTTACACTCTATCAGGTTGAGCTTATTGTTGTTGTGAACCACTATTTGAAGGACATGCATAAGAATTATTAGACAGACCTGCAAAAGAAGAGTTAGTGGGACCAGTATATGCATTATTATTTTGATGTCTCGAACCATAGGGTTGATTTGAATCTGGACCACCTCTGCAACCTTGGTAATTTCCTTGGAAGTTCCTTTGAGGTCTGATTTGATTCTACAAATAATGAGCCTCCTCTTCCTGTTGGCAATCACAAAGTGCTGGACAGTGGCCATTCTGATGGTCTCCACCTCATAAATCACATCTTAGAACTTGTTAAACTTGATGAGCTTGGTGTGTTTTCTATGATCCACCTTGCTAAAATTGTTGAGGAAGTTGGCCTATTTGTTTTGTTAAGGCCTCTATTTGCTGGGTCAAAAGTTTATTTTGAGCTAGAAATGCATTTTGAGTATCCAACTCCATTATACCTTTTCTTTGCATTGAAGACCTATCATGGTGACTCTCATAATCACTAGCTACTATGGAGTCAATGGTTGTAATTGCTTCCTTTGGGCTCTTAGACATCCTAATACCTCTAGCTGAGGCATCAAGAATCTGAAAACAATGAATAAACTGCAAATAAACCAAGAGGGGGGGGGGAATTGGTTCAAAATTGATATTTAAAATTTTTCTAAAACAATTTGCAGAATTAAACTCTTGGATCGTATCACTTGTTCACCTTTTAGAAATCAAGAAATCCTTCTTGAACCAAGATCAAACCTTGAGATACATGTAATGACATAAATTGTTTCTTTGAAGATAATGTTTGATTTCACAAAGATAGGTAATGAAATATATACAGAATTCTAAACAAGAGACAAGTCAATTTATACTGGTTCACCTCTCAACCATGGAGGCTACATCCAGTTACTTCCAACCAACACTAGGTTAGAGTTTTCACTATATCAAAGAATCTTTACAAGCAGTTTTACAAAGATCACCTTTATCCACACTAGATAAAGAAACATAAATCTAAACCCTATAGACTTCAAATGATCAAGACCCAGAGAACCCTACTCTAGAAAACCACTTTAAAGAATCCAAGATATATCAACATAATTTTTAACAAAAAAACTTTAAAGAAAGATTCAAGAGATACAACTTGTGATCCTTCAAATGAATGAATGAATGAATGAATGATGTTACCAATCAATCAGATTGAATGAAAATCAAAGTTCGGAATAAGAACTCTTGAAATCTCTATTTTTGTTTAACAACTCATCTCAAAGATTTTACTCTCTTGATCTCATGAGAGATTTTTCACTCTTAGAACAAATCAGTATTTTTGGCTCTGGAAAAAGCTTTCTAATCTTTTTGTGATTCACACAAATGCTAAAGTTAGTTTTGAACAATTCACTCTAAGTCTATTATAAAGACAAGATAAGAAAAGTTGTTATAAAACTAATTTAACTGGCAATAATCGATTAAAATGACAAGGTAATCGATTATTTAATCATATGTAATTGATTAAAATATAACATAATTGATTAATATGTTCTTGAGCTTCCTGGAAATGTTTTCGTGAACAAGATAATTGATTAAATCGATTAAAGCAGTCTAAGCATTTTTGAAGCATGAAGAAATAATCAATTACATAAGATTGGTAATTGATTAAACCAGTAAAGCTCAAACATGAAAAACACGAACCCAGCCTGTGTAATTGATTACTGAAAAATGGTAATCAATTATTCCAGTAAGGCACCATGACAAACAAGTTAAGATAATCGATTACATAATAGAATAATCAATTATTCCAGTGATGCATGTTTTTCAAATATAACTATGTAATCGATTACGAGAAGCTGGTAATCGATTAAACTGTTCTTCAAGGCTTTTCCAAAAATAGTATGAATGTACTTAATCGATTAAACTGCTTGTGTAATCGATTAAAACAGTGAGTTTTCATTTTTCAAATACTTAGCCATGGGAACTTATCTTCTTATGAAATTATTGGATTGCTTTGAGATTTTAATCAAAAACAATGTATGCATGATAATGAAAATGCAAATACAAATGAAAGATCACAAGGCAAACCCCTTGAACCACTTAGAAAAATTACAAATGCCTTGAAATGATTGGGCATGTAAAAAGTTAAAACTTCTAGCCTTCATCCTTGCTTCAATCTTCTTGCAGCTTTCCTTAGAATCAACAATCTTCTTCTCAGAATCAATAGAATCATCTTTGTTTGATGTCTCAAACCATTGTAGAAACTATGTAGTTGTGCAACATCATCAAAATTATGGTTTGGGCACCTCTACAATAAAGATTTGAATCTCTCCCATGTCTCACAGAGAGGTTCATCAGATCCTTGGGAAAAAGTAGCAATCGATGATTTTGCACTAATGAATCTAGATGGAGGAAAGAATTTCGCAATGAATTTTTCCTCCACTTCTTCCCAAGTGTTGAGACTTTTGTTTGGATGTGATTAGAGCCATGTTTTTGCATCACCTGTCAAGGAGAATAGAAAAGCTCTAAGATAGAAAGCTTCAGCATCTTCATTAGAAGCTCCCATGGTACTGCATAGCTCCATAAAGGTAGACAAATATGTATATGGATCTTCATGATCCATTCCAGCAAAAGGATGTGAGCCAATTAGACTGAGTAATGTTGGCTTCAATTCCACAATCTTGTTACTGAAATGAGGAATGACTATGTTGTTGTAATGCTTTGATCCTTGTTGATAAGCATAGTCACCAAGAGTCCTCCTTGGTGGTCTATTTCCTTCCCCCCTCTATCAGCCATAATATCAATTACAGGTGGCTTTTTTGGTGAAGGAGGATTAATAAAAGAAGTTTTACCTGATGGCTTATTGGTTGCTTGTTTCTTTTTCTTCTTGTTCTTCCTTTCAGTCTTGGTAATTTCTGAAGCATATAGCGATTGATTTGTAGGAAATTTACCTCGCATAATGGAAAAAGAACAAATTATTATAACCCGTAAGTACCATGGTTAGCAAAAATAAAATATAACAAGAGAGAATTTATACAAAATAAAACTAAAATAAAAAACAAAATTAAGGAAAATTTCCTATTCGATTGAAAAATTAAATTTGAAAGAACTGAGCAACTCAAGTTCCCAGCAACGGTGCCAGAAACTTGTTAGACTATTGGCAAGCGTACCGTTGTTGTCGCAGGTTATAGAATTTATAAAGAGATCATTTCCACAGGGACTTGAGCTACTCAAATTTTCCAAATAAAACTTAACAGTTTAATAGTTATGTACAATAAGGTTGATCAGAATATCATGGGTTTATGGAAATAACATAATTATGAAATTAACAAAAATATGGAAATAACATATTTAGTGCATCAGGAATACCAAAAATTACAAAAACAATTAAAACGAATTTAATTAATTCAAGAGAAATGTAGAATTGGATTTCATAGTTCATACCCTCAATATCCAAGTAACATTAACACATATGAATCATTTTCTAACATTATTGATGTACACATTAACTCAGCCTGAATTGATCCCTCACTCTCGAGAATCCTAAGGATATTTACCAAATATTGATTCCTCACAAATGAAGTAAATAACCCAACATTAAAATCATAATCTCATGCTATTTGCAATCAAAATTTTATGCTCAATTCCTAGCAACGTAACGTAAAGTGTAAACGCATTCAATTTAAATTCTAAGAGTACTTTCTATAACACCATGAAATTTGATAACTAAAAATATATGTTTGATGTATTTATTGTGTTATTTGATTAGATTAGATTAGTTGAAGTGTTGTGTAAATTATCCTTGTGCAACTGCTTGGGGTGGACGTTAGGTTATGTGAAGTTTTTTTAATCTATGTTTGAAATGTGTGATTTCAAGTTTTATCCAAAACCTATTTTCTTAAAACAATGATATTGAACTCGTTAGACATTGGATCACCTTTCAATTTGGACTATAAGTTCAAAACACAATGTTGCACATTTTGACTGTTCGGATTTACAAAATAATAACTTTTGATGTCCCTTTTAGGTCAACCAGCTCGCTAAGCACAATTCAAGATAAAGAGAAAGTTGCACTGAGCGAGACGAGCTCGCTAAGCAAGATCTAAAGTTTATATATACGTCCATCAGCACCAAAAAAATACATTTTTCACACCTCTCTCTCTCTAAACCCTCACCCAAAGACCTAACCCTTCTCTTCCACCACCCACAACCACCGGTGACCGCCATGAGCCGCGTTGCTTGCCGCTGAACCACCGCACGGGTAGGAAGACTTTAATCGGAGCAGAATCTTCAAAACTCAACTTCAGGATTTGGTACATAACAGAGCCTCCAATCCTCCCTTACCAGTTTCTTCGAGGTAATTGTGTTTTCTATACCTTCTCCTTGCTAATTTAAACCTCTCTTAGTATCTTTTGTGACTTGTTATTGGATTTTTTACACTTCCTTTGAAAATGAGACATTGTAAAAGTTTTCTTTTTATATTATTGATTTCATTTTTATGACCTTTATTGAACCTCAGCCACATTGGTGTGATCAGAATTTCAAAATGTCATCTTTTTGATGTGGACTACCAAAACACCATTTTAGCCCTTTTTAAATTTGAGTGGATATTTGACCCTGAATGTTAATATTAACCTTATCTTCAAAATCTATACAGAATTATCTTCAATTTGGTATATAGAACTTTGTGTTTGGACCAAAGTACGTGAACCTGAGAGAACTCAAAACAATGCTACAAGGAGCTAACAGAGGGATATAGATGAGTGAGGGGAGTTTATTATTTTTTTGTAGCTTTTAATATCATAGTTGAGGTCAGGGAACCCAATTATCGAGATGTATATTTGTCCCTGTTGTGTGCTTGTTTTCAAGAAAAAATGTGTTTTAAACTAATGGGATGCAATATATTTGTTATTGATGAATGAAATTGTGACTGATGTTATTGTTGTAATGATTAGATTTTTTTAGGAAAAGTCTTAATTACTTAGGAGACTTTGTCCAAAATTTTATAATTTTTTCTCTTATTTACTTCTTATTAAATTTTAAATGGGCATGAGTTTGTTTTGTATATTATATTTATCTTCTTTAATTTATAATTTTCCTAAAAATATCAGTCGCATAGTATGTTAGATTGTGAATGTATGAGATTTGTGTTGTCTGAGTTGATAAGTGCCATATTTTAGTTAATTCCAGGATTATAATGTTGGCACTTATCTTTTGATTTCAGTAAACTTGCCTACAAATTTCCTCTAAATTCTCGTTGTTTTATAGTTGGTAAATATATAGGGTGTTATTCACATTTTGGAAGATTCATCCACTCAAATCCGGTGTTTTGATAAGTTTCAATGGTATCCGGAGCATCCAAGCAACCAAAACAAGCACAAAAGGGCAAAAAGGTCAAAATAGGAAGTCTTTTAAAGCAACCTCGCCCAGGCTAGCATCTTTCTTCAACATTAAGTCTTTAACTCGCCTGGGCGAGTGAAACATGTGTATTTAGCTCGCCTAGGCGAATGGCTGTTTCCAGAATTATGTTTTAACTCGCCCAGGTGAGTGAAATAGGCAAAATTGGTCGCTTGGGCGAATGGACATAAGTAGGTCACTATTTTCTATAAATAGCCATGCAAATGAAGGAGAAATGATATTCATTGGAGCCAAGAACGTGAGAAACACATAGAAAGCATAGAGAGAGGTGAGAGAAGAGAGAAAAGGAGTGGAAACTCTACAGGAATGGATCGAGGATCGCTACCTTCATCATGTCTTCTGTTGATCTCTTGCTCTACACCATAATCAGTTAGTTTCTCCTAAGGATTGGATGTAATATTTGTACCTTATGTATCTCTTTTAATATTTTATATATGTATGAATATTTTCTACTCATTCTGGTGATTTCATTTTGTTCTTAATGTTTGATTCTACTTGATCACTAGTTTCATGAAATTGGATTCTATGCTTGACTGGAAAGTGCCCTTAGGATTTGAACTAAATGATTTTCCTCTTTACGTTACATTGCTAGGAATAGAACATAAACTTTAGATTACAAATAGCACGCGATTATGATTGTAATGCTGGGTTATTTTACTTCATATGCAAGGGATTGATATTCGATAAATATCCTTAGGATTCTTGAATGCAAGGAATCAATTCAGGGTAAGTTAATGTGTGCATCAGAAATGATAGAAAATGATTTATACATGGTAATGTTAATTGGATACTAAGGGTATGAATGATGAAACCCAATCCTACATTCTCTTCAATTAATTAAATTTATTTTATTAGTTTCTGTTATTTCCTTAATTTCCGACGCACTATTTATGTTTTTTCCGTTATTTCCGTAAAACCATCTAACTTCAACCATACTTGTTGTACATAGACTATTAAACAATTACTTTTATTTAAATTAACTGAGTAAACTCAAGTCCCTGTGGAGACGAACATTTATAAATTTTGTAACCTGCGACGACATTTGTACGCTTGCCAATAGTCTAACACTGAACACCTGGGGAATGTGAATTTGAGGCATGTGTTATATATGTATATGTGGAATGTGATTACCTATGATGTTGATGATATTGAAATGAGATTATGTTGATGTTGATGATAAAGTTACACCAATAATTAACAATTAATAACCACAAGAAAAGATAAAGATGAAGTAGTTAATACCAAGATTTATTCTGGTTCACTTCTCAACCTAGAGAAGTTACATCCAATTCTTCTAACCAACTAGTTAGAGTTCCACTATTAACAATTTGTTTCTTACAAGTTCATACAATCACATCAGACCTAGATCAAGAACAAGAAATCTAACTCACTTAGACTCTAAGAGATCAAGACATAAATAAAACATTTCTCTACTTTTCCCTCTAGAAACACCTATTCTAGACAAGCTTTAAGAAAGACTATTGCTATAGTTACACAAACAGAAATTCTAAAAAGAAATTACAAACAAGTTGTATGGAGAGAAACCACATGATGATCCACTACAAATGAATGCAAAAGATTACTAAACTGGAATCAAGGTTGAAAGAAAACTATCTTAGAACTTTCTTTCCAAAATCTTCTTTAGAAACTTTTCTCAAAAAGAAATCCTCTCAAGGAATCTTGAAGCTTGAGGATTTGAAGGACTAACACAGAATAACACTTTGTATAGTTTCTCTCTTCAGAAAGTGATGTATGGCTGCACTGTTAGTATATGATGTCCTAGAGACAATCTTTTCATTAGATTAGGACGTACATGTACTTTTCATATTGTCATGAATAAATTATAAGCGCTCTTTATCTTGTTTCATATTCTGTCTCGATATCATTATTAATATATGAGTAACTAGATAAAACCCTTGGAATAGAATAGGTATCTCTTGAGTATCAGTGATGGGATCACGATCATGAGGATTCAAGGATACTAGATGTCTACTCCTAAATTTTAAGTTCCTAGTCTAGAGACAATTAGAATGGGGATCAGTGATTTCGGGTAAGACTAGCACGGCTTAACTACTTATATGCAGATACAAGGTAAAGACCTCATGAGCTACAGACATGGAGATATCTTAGCTAAAGTCGTGGGTTGACCTATAAGGGTATAGCTCGCACTGAACGGACCCACAAAGAGACTCAATGAGGAAATCTCACAGATAGTATCATTAGAGTAGTCTCTTATTATTTGGGTGTGTCTTTCCTTAGACCAGAAGTTTTCACCTAGACTGTGTTCTAGAAGACATGCTTTGATTGTATACCTCGTCTGCCTAAAACATGGAGACACATAGGTATACCTTTGGGCATGTCCTGAAAGAACACGAGTCTAGGGTGACTAGCTGAAGGAATTCGTCAAATCTCTATGAGAGATTAGGTTATCTGTAAACCAGAGAAATCGGGATTACATTTATGGGACTCGAGAATCTATGCATAGTAAAAGAAATCATGAGATGATTTGCCTTTAGAGTCAATAAAATTGGAGACTCCCTATTTCGTATTAAAACTTACCCTAGACCGCAAGGGCTGATATGTTTCCTTACCCTAGGTTTTATGGGAAGGTAACTGAGACGAAAGGAAATACATACAGAAACCAAATAGATTTAATAGGATGATCTTGTCATTTACCTAACTAGTTCTGGGGCAACAAAGCATTGCTAGTGCTCTGTGTTGTAATTAAATGAGTAGTGGCCTTGTTGGGCCCAAACTCATTTATGTCAGTAACTATGTTGGGCCTAATGGGTCACACACTAACACATTATTGTCATGACATTATAGGATTAAAGGTTTTGGGCCTAATAATGGTTGTTGGCCCAAGAAAGAGTTTGGATACTTATCTTAAATAGAGAGGGGCGCATGAATGGAGTTAATGGGCTTGGATAGTCCAAGACATTATTAATTAATTTAAATAGTTAAATTAATTATCTAATATTTAAATTTGATAATTTAAATTTTGAATTTAAATATGAATTAACTATAGTAGTTAGTTTCATATCAAAAGGAGAAGATAAGAGCTAGATTTGAATTTGAATTCAACTAGAATCTTATCATGATCATGTCCTAGATTTTAGGAAGAATTTTGAGGGCTGATTATGGGCTTATACACGGCTGATATATGATTATCTTTTGGCAAAATTAAATCCTAAGTAATTGACTTGGTCTTAGGAAGATAAGATAGGAGGTTGTTGGAAATTTTGAAATGCAACAACTCTATCTTATCTTCACGTGTGGGATGCTTCATGATCAGATTTTTTGGTTAAAAAATCTGACTCAAACTCTTCTATAAAGTGTGCTATTGTGATCATAGTTCTCTAATAATTTTGAGAGGAAAAACCCTAATCTACTTTCCTCTATTTTCACGTGCCCCATTGTGTGAGTGTTGGCTGAAAATTCAGCCACCAATATCATCTATTGGTGAGCCTCTTAGATAAGTAAAAACACTTTAAAACATAACCTTCTTCCTCTCCATTGGTGTGCCTAGCCTGCCTCCTTTGGTGTTTGTTGGTAGCCTTCAAGAAGTGTTCTTGAGTCTTGACAAGAAGTGGTGTGGATCAACATTAGAGGGCTTATATCTTCAAGCCTATCCTTGATCATCAAATTTCGAATATAAACAAGGTAACATCTATGTCCTAAAGAATGATTCTTGTGTGGTATGTGTGTTTCCGCTTTAAAATTTTGTTTTTTCTCACATGCCTTCGGGCTTCAAGGCCCTTTACTTTCAACATGATTAGCTAAATCCTAATCCCTTAGTAATTTAACCCTTTGGTGAAATTAGAAACCCTAATCCCTTAGTGATTCCCTCTTAAACCAAGCATTTAGCAAATACATCCTGAAATTACTGCAACTACACATTCCTATCCCTAGGTAATGTATAAATTGTTGTTTTACTCATTTTAGAAACTAGAATCCCAATATCCCTATTGTGAATCCTAACCCTAAGCATCTTAATAGAATGCCCAGTCCCAATTAAGAACAATGCAATGAAGAACAAAATAAAACAAAGCAATTATGATAATTCTTATTAAAACTAATCAAGACATAGAGGAGTTCACATAGGTTCTTGCTTCAACCACAATACAAGAATTTAGCCAAGCATACTCAGAACTGACATTACTCTCACAACTAGCATGTTCCTAGAGAGGAATTACCAGAGGAAAAGAAGAAATTACAGGCAAAGTTGCTATTCTGCAGCAACCCTAATGAATCCAATCCTCTCCAAGGGTTCTTCAGTGGCTTCTTTTGCAGAAAATCTTCCAAAGGTCCAGGAGAAGGTCCCTCTTTGTGTCCCAGAGGTCCCTTTTTATCCCCCATACGTTCTAGGTTTAATTTTGGTAACAAGAAACTGTTCCCCAAGCTAAATCAGTATCAAATCTTTTAAATCAGGAAATATCGTGCTTGTGGCGCGACTAGCGCGGAGTCCCACGCTGATCGCGTGGGATGTTTGAATTGATTAGCCTGTTCTGGAACTCTGGCGCTAATAGCGTAGTGTCCTATGCTGATCGCGTGGGACATTCAAATTGAGTGCCTGATTTTGATATCATGGCGCTACTCGCGTGGATGGCCACGCTGATAGCGTGGCTTACTCGAGTTGAAAGGTTGGCTTTAAGCATATGGCGCGGGTTCTGGTGCGATCCGCGTGGAGTCTTCGAACTGAGTGTTTGATCTTGATACTTTGACGCTGATCGCATGGGAATTGGTGCAAGTCCCGTGGCTTGTTCGAGAGCACTAGCTTGCTCTCTTGTTGGTTCCTAAATGACAAAATAAATAAGAAATTAAAGTAATATGCAATTAAGTAATAACTTACCAAATCCTAATCTAATTTAGTAATTCTTAAACAATTTATTAATCAATTAATCCTAAAAAGTAATATATGCTGGAAGCATATCAACCAATTATATAAATTTTGATTCATTGAATTCTTTGGGGCTGAGCTACTTGATTGAATAAAGTTTCTTGGTTTTGAAAAGTGATAACGATCCTAGGAACTCTGTTTTTGATTAAAGAAATTTTAATTTACCAAGATTTAACCAATTCACCCCCCCTCTTGGTTAAGTGTGAGATATTCATATCATTTTCGAATTTCACTGTCATCTACAACATCAGTAATAAATACACTGCATCCCATTAGTTAAAAACATCATTTGCTTTGAAAATGAGCACACACAAGTATCATCACCCATTAATCATAAAAGCTTCGCATCCCATTAGTTAAAAACTTAGTTTTATTTGAAAACCAACATACAACAGGGACAAGCAGATATCCTCATAGTTGGACTCCCTAGCCCCCAACTATGGTACCAAAACTATAACTAAATAATAAACTCCCCTTACCTATCTATATTTCTCTGTTAGCTCCTTGAAACGTCATTTTGAGATCTCTCAAGTTCGTGCTTTGGCTCAACCGCAGAGCTCTATATACCAAATTGAAGATAATTTAGTATAGATTTCAAAAACAAGGCTAACGTTAACTTTCAGGCTCAAATATCCACTCAAAGGGTTTTCAAAGGAAGTATAGAAATAGCCAATAATGGTACCCGAATCACAAAAGATATCAAGAGAGGCTTAAACTAGCTAGAAGAAGACAAAGGAAACCAAGATTAACTCAAGGAAGCCAAGAACGAAGGATTTGGAAGCTCCGTTCTCTATCAAAACTTCGAGAAGAGTTTCAAATATTTCCCTCCGATTAAAGTGTTCATCTCCGTCCAGTGGTCTTGTGGCAAGCAACGGTTGTCTGTGGTGGTCACCGATGGTCTTGGGTGGTGGAGGATGATGGTGGGAGGTGGGTTGGCTGTTGGGAGGGAGAAGAAGGCTGATTTTTGTGGTTTGGAATGCTGTTGCACTATTTATCACTACCTTTACTCGCCCAGGCGAGCAAAAGTGCCTGCAAAATTCGCCTGGGTGAGCTAACCAGATTCTAGAATTTCTGCTACGGTGAAAAATTAATTTCTTATGCTCCAACATTATTTTTATAATCCCAACGGTCAAAAGTTATAAATGTGTGTTAGAAATCTACCTATAGAATGTGAAAGAGATCCAACGCTTAACCAATCCAGAATAATGATTTTTCTAAAACAGGTTTTGGGTCAAACTCGGAAACACTTAAATACAACGCATCTCAAAAAAACTCCACATAACTTGACCTCTACATCAAGCAATTGCACATAGATAATTCACATAACATTTCAACTAATCCTAATTAAAAAATTAATCAAATCATACAAGGAATACATCACACATATATTTTAAGTTACCGAAATTTCAGGGTGTTACAAAGTCCACATCAAAAGACGTCATTTTGAAATTCCGATCACACTGTTGGAGGTCCAAGGCAAGCTAAAGGTTTAGAAGGAGAGATTGAAGCACTTCCTTTGGTGAGCTTTAAAGGACCAATGACAAGAGCTAGGACTCAAGCACTTCAAGACCACGTCCAAGCTAACTTGTATCTCTTGGAAAAGCATGAAGAAGCACACCAACTCATTCGAAACACAAAAGAAGTATTGTCTGTTTTAATAGATTATCGTCTGCCTATAATAGATTAACAACATCTTGTAAAATGGATTCGGATACCTGTAATCGATTACCAGAAGCTTGTAACCGATTACATAAGCATCAGGAAATTATGAAACTCTATTTTAATCGATTACCAGATAGCTGTAATCGATTACATAAGTCTAAAAATTATAAATAACTCTGTTTTAATCGATTACAAGTGCGAATTAATCAATTACTTCAGCTTAAAAACTGCACTACACATGTTGGGTCAGCCAAAGGCCATTTTAGGAGAAGCTTGCACTTCAAGCTTCATTTGGGCTTCATTTCAATTTACATTTTCCTTACATTTAGTGACATTTGATGTGTAATTTCAAGGCCTATATAAGCTAGTCCAAAACTGGTTGTAACTAACTTTGGTTCATTAATACAATTTTGAAAATTGTTGTGAGAGTTTCTTTCTTGTTCTTGTTCAAGAACTTCTTGAGTCTTATCAATGGCTTCCCAATGTTATTGTGGTGATTCTTCCTAGACTTATTGGAGAGCTTCTCCATGGTGTCTTCACCTTCATCCCTAACCTTTCTTCCATCTTCCATTTCTGCAATTATAAACCTCTAAACAACCCCAATTCACAAAAAGTGTTGGAAACTTGTGTGTTCTTGAAGTTTGCTTGAAGAGTGGGTTCCATTGCAAGGTAGATTTGGGAAACTTCATGTCTAATGGGATTAGACATTACACCATGTGGTATCAGAGCCTAATCTTTGTGGAGTTCTTCTTCAAGTTCAGTTTTAAAATTTCTTCAAAGGTAAAATTCTGCATCAAATCGAAAAACGAAAATTCATTTCAATTCCTTGTTTCTTGTTGTTTTCCTTTGATTCTTGGTGGTGTAGGCTTGTTGTGTGTTCAGCCACAAAACCTTAGTGTTTTCTTCAAGTTCTATGTGATTTCATGTTCTTATGTTCTTCATGTGTTCTTGATATTTTTCTAATTTTCTAGTCTTGGTTCTTGTCAACTTTTGTTTGTAGTGTTTTTTGTGTTGTATGACCACTTGTTTTGATTCTACTCTCATGCCTAAACTAAATTGAGTTGTTAGAAGAAAATTTTACAATTGTCATACATCATATTTTAGTGATTCATTGAATTTCTTTAAGAATTATTGAACTTGTTCAAAAGAAAAATAAAGGCTGGAAAAAAAATTTGTGAAAGAAACAATCCAAAAGCAAAAGAAAAATACATCAAGTGTACAGCCAAAGACATTATTGATTAGTGGCTGGAAAAAGTGAAAGAAAAACAGAATTTAGAAGCAAAGTTACAAAATTACAAGTTCCAAAATTTCCTTTGCACAACAAAATCAAGTGAACTTGTATGGCATGCAAATTTGATGAAATTTGGCTTCTAGCAATTGAATTTACTTGGCATATCCTCCTTGTGCAGTTTGGTACAGCCATAGTATTCCTTGAGTTGTCTCATTAAATTCCAATTTGAGTTGTGCTTTTCTAAATTTTTGCTTTGTTGCTTGTCTCTTAAAATTTCCAAGGTTTTGTCTTAGAGTTATAATAACCCTCAAGTCCGGTGTATCTGGCATGCGGTTCGGCGCTAGAAGCGCTAAGGTTTTCTACAGAATTCTCTGCAAAAATCAGTTGCAGGGATGCGGCGCGATCAGCACCGTGCTCTCTGGATGTTGGCGTGGGTGGCGCGGGTAGCGCCACAGTTCTGGAGGATGGCGCGGTCAGCGCGAGGATGGCGCGGATGACACCATTGTCTCTGGAGGATGGCGCGGATGGCGCCAGTATTGGCGCGGATGGCGCCATGGACTCTGGATGTTGGCGCGATCAGCGCCATAGTGGCGCGATCAGCGCGGCATGTCGGGCAGGCCCAGTATAAAAGGGGCATTTTACGAATTCTTGGGCCATTTCCTTTCTTCTTCTTCCTCCAGCGACCTGTCCTCCATTGTTGAAGCTCCAAGCTTCATTTCTTCACCATAGTTCACCAAATCACTTCCTTGATACACCCTTATTGCTAGAAACATGTTGTGAGCCATGATCCTTCACCTATTTCCTTAGAAACCCCAAATCAGAGAAATCCCTTTCTCAAGGGAAGTTCTTAGAACTCGAGTTCGGCGAGGAACGACGGCGATTCACGGACACCCGGGCTAGGGGAAGTGGTCCAGAGGTCTTCCTTGCCATCTTTGAGGTAAGAAACTCGAGATTCACCGTTTGATTTGTGAATTGGGGTTTTGGGTGAATAGTGACCCACTTGTGATAGGGCTTGTTTTAGCCTTGGGTCCTTTAGAAAGACATGTTCAGAATGTTGTGGGGATGTAGGATTAGCTCTCAGATTGTAGTTTGGTGAACTTTGGTTTTGGCTCTATGTTTATGCATGTGTGGTTTGTGTTGAGTCACTTGATGATATTGAGACATGCAAGAGCCTTGTTGATGGTTTAGATGTGCCCGAGAGGCCGCATGAACGATGTCTTGTGTGTGATATAGACCGTTCAAATCCTATGTGTATTCTGAATTATTGGGCTGCTGAGAGCTTTGAGCTCATTGTGTTTGGCTTGTATTGAGTCTGTGGTGACTCTAATGTCATGTTTAAGCTATGTGAGCCTAGTATATGCTGGGTTATGATGAACCGTAGGGTAGATGACTTTGAGTTATGGAAAGGACTGAGGTTCCTTCTATTGTGGCAGTTGAGAACTGCTTGATGTGTTGATGCTTAGTGTACTTGAACTGGCTGTGATATGTGTTTGTGTGCCTTGTTAGGGCGTGACACCGAGGGTGTCAGCGGCATAGGCCACAGATTAGGGAAAGAACTGCAGAGCTCGGCTTTGCCAGGTAAGTTCTTGGTCCCTTAGGGATGTTTCCCACTGCTTGTGTTCCACCATACTCCGAGTGAGTGATGGTTGCAATCATGATGCATGCATTGATGGTTGTTGCATACTCATAATGATATATATGCATGCTCTATGCTTTGTATGTATGGGTACCTGAGATAGATCTTCTGGCCAGTTAGATAGATATGGACCTCCCTACGAGGAGAGCACACCTCCTAGTTTCGTTTGCTCATGGGTGATGATGATCCCAGGGTGATGATGATCCCTTAAGACCAAGAGATAGGTGTGTCCCGTCGCGGTTGATTGCCTATTCTCGGAGGTGCCATATACGTGCGTCCACGCGTAAGGGGTAGCTCCCGATGGGATGGCACGGGTGTGAGTTCCGGTCTCACATTGAGGTAGGCGTTGAGGATGATACGCCGTACATAGAGCAAGATGATTTGCTTGTATTGTTATGAGGGTTGGGAGGCCAGTGTGATTGTGATGCCCTATGTTTGTGTCATGAAGAGTGAGCCAGGGTGGAGGAGATGCCTCCAAGGACCCTGAGCTTACTGAGATGTATATCTCACCCCGTGTGGGGCTTATGTGTTTTCAGGTGACTCTTCTGGCAGAGAGGAGCAATCTCAGGGCCGGAGGCCCCAGTAGAGGCATGGTCTACTCAGCTATGGGACAGTAGAGAGAGCTAGGAAGCTTATTTTGCTTGAACGCTTGATTTCTTCCCTGTAGAGGGTAGTGGTGTGTGTGTACACCCATGATATATTTGTAGATGCTTTGTATAGTTTTGTATACCCTCGTGTGAGGAAGTGGTCTTTGAGACCAAGGCTAGTGTTGACTCATTCTTTTGTATAGACACTTTGAGTGTCAGATGATGTATATGTACATAACCAGTTTGTGTTATGTAATGTTGCTTTCTCCTGTTTATATCTGTTGAGATGGTTATGTTTATGTGCCTATGGTTAAGCTTATGTTTACTGGATCAGCAGGGGCTTGTGTTGTTTATGTTGCATGATGATTGTGGTGATGTGTTTTCTATGTTCCATACATAATGTCATCAAGAAATACGGTTCGATTCGTTTCCGCCAGTTTCTATATAAGTTTTAAGCGCGATTCTGATATTATATATATGTTAATACACCAGAGGCCTACGGGGTGTTACAAGAGTTTTCTTGTTCTTTGGACTCTTGAGTCTAGCCTAGAATCATTTCCTATTTCACTATAGTAAAGAGGCTTAATTTGATTAGAAGTTTTTGCTTAAGAACTATAGAGAGGAATAAGAGTGGAAAAAGGAAAGAGAGAACATTATAGAAATAGCCTAGATTAAGTGTGAAAACACGAGTGTGAGTGGCAAATACTTAGAGAGTGGTGAGAATTTCCTTGTATACTTGTGTTTTTGCTAACCATTTTTTTTTGAAGGATGAGTTCAAGTGGAGGATAGGCTTTGTCACCTAGGACCTCTAGGTTGATGAAAGCCATGACAAAACAAATGAAAGACTTGCAACCAAAATGGATTCAAAATTTGAGGAGCTACAAAGGGAGACCCAAAGAAGGAGTAATCCCATGCGTAGTGTGGATGGAGAGGCTCATAGTAGTAGGAGGTTGAGTGAGTATGCTTCTTCTCATGGAGGAAATTATTATGATGAGAGGAGTGAGGGGGAGGAAAGGAGAGAAAATAATGAAAGAAGAGAAAATCATAGGAGGCACAATCCTAGGAGCCTAAATAGAGATGATGAAGATTGGAGGAAAGAAGAGAGAGATGGGAGGAATGGAGTGAAAATAAGAATTCCAAAATTCCTTGGTAATAATGATCCAGAAGAGTACTTTGAGTGGGACATGAAAGTAGAACAAATTTTCTTATGCCAACAATTTGATGAAGAAAAGAAAGTTACTCTAGCAACTCTAGAATTTGGTGGTTATGCTTTGATATGGTGGAACCAAATTCAAGTGGATATAGGGAGGATGAGGAGACAAAGAGTAAATTACTGGGATGACTTGAAGGAATGCTTCAGAGGAAGATTTTTCCAACCTATTATGCAAGAGAAGTCCACAACAAGCTACAAAGATATTTCCAAGGTTACAAGAGTGTTGATGAATACTATAAGGAAATAGAATTAATGATGATAAGGGATGAAGTTGTGGAGGTTCAAGAAGTAACTATGGCTAGGTTCCTTAATGGCTTGGATAGAGAAATTCAAGATGTGATGGAGCTACATTCTTATGCTACAATTGAGGAGCTAGTCCACAAAGCTCAAAGGGTGGAGCAACAACTAAAAAGGAGAAAAACTTTCACATTCTCTAATGGGGCTGCAAATTCCAGCTGGAAGGACAAGCCTAAAAGGGAGGTTTCTCATGTGAAAAATAAAGAAGAAAAGGTGGAGAGCCCAAGCAAAAAAATTAGGAATACAAATCCAAAAAGATCAAGCAATATCAAGTTTTTTAAGTGTCTTGGCAAGGGTCACATTGCTTCTCAATGTCCTAACAAGAGAACCATGATTTTGCTAGAGGATGGAAACATAAAGAGTGAATCTTCAAGTAACTCATCTAGTTCTTCAAGTGAAGAAGAAGAGGAACTTACACTTGTAGAGGCCGAAGAGGGTGATCTCTTGATGATAAGGAGAATGCTGAGCAATTTTTGCCTAGAAAAAGAGTAGACTCAAAGAGAAAATATTTTTCACACAAGGTGGTTGGTCTCACTTATCATTGATGGTGGGAGCTGCACCAATGTGGAACAAGACTTGTGGAGAAATTACACTTGCCAACCACAAAGCATCCAAAGCCATACAAGCTACAATGGCTTAGTGAAAGTGGAGAAGTAGTGGTAAATTCTCAAGTGCTCATTCCTTTTTCTATTAATGCTTATCATGATAATGTTCTTTGTGATATTGTTCCAACGGAGGCTGGTCATATTCTTCTTGGTAGGCCATGGCAATATGATAGAAAAGTGATACACAATGGCATGGAGAACACTTTTGAGTTTGAGCACCTAGGCAAGAAAATTATTTTGAGGCCTTTGACTCCTAGACAAGTGTGTGAGGATCAAATAAAGATGAAAGAAAAGAGAATTGAGGAGTTGAAAAAAAATACTGCATCTAAAAAATAGAAGAAAAGTGAGCTACCAAGGAGAAAAACTAGTAAGAAAAAAAGAAAGGAAAAAGAAAATGATAACAAAAAATTCATGAGATTAAAGAGAGCTTGTTCTTGAGTGAAAGGCATATTAAGAGAGTGTTATTGGCACAAAAACTCTTTATTATATGATTTCTAACTCTCTTTGTTTACATGTTGAAAAGGAAGGTGAAAAATTGCCCAAAGCTATGCAATCCCTTTTGGAAGAATATCAAGATGTTTTTCCAAAAGAAGTTTCTAATGGCTTGCCTACCTTGAGAGGCATAGAGCATCAAATTGATTTGATTCCTGGTTGTTCACTCCCTAATAGGCCAGCTTATAAGACTTCACCAATGGAAGCAAAAGAGATACAAACACAAGTGGAGAAGCTACTTGAAAAAGGGTGGATCCATGAGAGCATGAGCCCTTGTGCTATGCCTATTATTCTTGTGCCTAAGAAGGAGGGCACTTGGAGAATGTGTACAGATTATAGGGCAATCAACAACATCACCATAAGGTATAGACATCCCATCCCTAGACTTAATGATCTTTTAGATGAATTGCACGGTGCTACTATTTTCTCTAAAATTGATCTTAAGAGTGGTTATCATCAAATAAGGATGAGGGAAGGGGATGAATGGAAACTGGCTTTCAAAACAAAATTTGGGCTTTATGAATGGTTAGTTATGCCTTTTGGTTTGACTAATGCACCTAGTACCTTTATGAGACTTATGAATCATGTTCTTAGACACTTTATAGGCAAATTTGTGGTAGTGTACTTTGATGACATTCTTGTTTATAGTGCCAATTTAAATGATCATTTGATGCATGTAAAAAGTGTCTTGGAGGTGCTAAGGAAGGAAACCTTGTATGGAGCAATTGATAAATGTTGTTTTTGCACTTCACAATTTGTGTTTTTAGGTTTTGTAGTAGGTGCTCAAGGAGTCCAAGTGGATCAAGAGAAAGTGAAAGCCATCATGGAGTGGCCAACTCCAAAGGGTGTGAAGGATGTGAGAAGCTTTCATGGTTTATAGGATATTTGTGAAAGATTTTAGTACCATTGCTTCTCCTTTGAATGAATTAATGAAGAAAACCATTAGCTTTTCTTGAAAGCAAGAACATGAAATTGCTTTCCAAACATTGAAGGATAAGTTATCTCATGCACCTATTCTTGCATTGCCTAATTTTAATGCTTTCTTTGAATTGGAATGTGATGCATCTAATGTGGACATTGGGTGGGTTTTAATTCAAGATAAACATCCTATTGCTTATTTTAGTGAGAAATTGAAGGGTGCATGTTTAAACTATTCCACTTATGATAAAGAATTGTATGCACTTGTTAGAGTCTTGCAAACTTGGCAACATTATCTTTTACCTAAGGAATTTGTGATACATAGTGATCATGAATCTCTCAACAAGAGACATGCTGAGTGGGTTGAGTTCATTGAGCAATTTCCTTATGTAATTAAACACAAGCAAGGAAAGTTGAATGTGGTGGCGGATGCCTTATCAAGAAGGCATCCCATCCCTTTTCGGTTTGTCCTTCCAGCTGGAAGTTGCAGCCCCATTGGAGAATTTGGAAGTTTTTCTCCTTTTTAGTTGTTGCTCCACCCTTTGAGCTTTGTGGACTAACTCCTCAATTATAGCATAAGAATATAGCTCCATCACATCTTGAATTTCTCTATTCAATCCATGAGGGAACCTAGCCATAGTTGCTTCTCTACTCTAACCTCCACAATTTCAGCCCTTATCATCATTAATTCCATTTCCTTATAGTATTCATCAACACTCTTGTAACCTTGGAAATGTCTTTATAGCTTGTTGTGGACTTCTCTTGCATAATAGGTTGGAACAAATCTTCCTCTGAAGCATTCCTTCAAGTCATCCCAAGAATTTACTCTTTGTCTCCTCATCCTCCCTATATCCACTTGAATTTGGTTCCACCATATCAAAGCATAACCACCAAATTCTAGAGTTGCTAGAGTAACTTTCTTTTCTTCATCAAATTGTTGGCATGAGAAAATTTGTTCTACTTTCATCTCCCACTCAAAGTACTCTCTTCGGGATCATTATTGCCAAGGAATTTTGGAATTTTTATTTTCACTCCATTCAATCCTCCATTCCTCCCATCTCTCTCTTCTCTCCTCCAATCTTCATCATCTCTATTTTGCCTCCTAGGATTGTGCCTCCTGTGATTTTCTCTTCTTTCATTATTTTCTCTCCTTTCCTCTCTCTCACTCCTCTCATAATAATTTCCTCCATGAGAAGAAGCATACTCACTTAACCTCCTACTACTATGAGCCTCTCCATCCACACTACGCATGAGATTACTCCTTCTTTGGGTCTCCCTTTGTAGCTTCTCAAATTTTTTGCATCCATTTTGGTTTGCAAGTCTTTCATTTGTTTTGTCATGGCTTTCATCAACCTAAAGGTCCTAGGTGACAAAGCCTCTCCTCCACTTGAACTCATCCTTCAAAAAAAAAAATGGTTAGCAAAAACACAAGTATATAAGGAAATTCTCACCACTCTTTAAGTGTTTTCCACTCACACTCGTGTTTGCACACTTAACCAAGGCTCTTTCTATAATGTTCTCTCTTTCCTTTTTCCCCTATTATTCCTCTCTATAGTTCTTAAGCAAAAACTTCTAATCAAATAAAGCCTCTTTATGATAGTGAAATAGGAAATGATTATAGGCTAGACTCAAGAGTCCAAAGAACAAGAAACTCTAAGACAAAACTTTAGAAATTTTAAGAGACAAGCAACAAAGCAAAATTTAGAAAAGCACAACTCAAATTGAAATTTAATGAGACAACTCAAGGAATACTATGGGCTTACCAAACTGCACAAGCAAGATATGCCAAGTAAATTCAATTGCTAGAAGCCAAATTTCATAAAATTTACATGTCATACAAGTTCACTTGATTTTGTTGTTCAAAGGAAATTTTGGAACTTGTAATTTTGAAACTTTGCTTCTAAATTCTGTTTTTCTTTCACTTTTCCTGCCACTAATCAATAATGTCTTTGGATGTACCAATATGATATCACTTGATGTATTTTTCTTTTGCTTTTGATCGTTTCTTTCACAATTTTTTTTTCAGCTTTTGTTTTTCTTTTGAACAAGTTCAAAAATTCTTAAAGAAATTTAATGAATCACTAAAATATGATGTATAACAATTGTAAAATTTGCTTCTAGCAACTCAATTCAGTTTAGGCATGAGAGTAGAATCAAAACAAGTGGTCATAAAACACAAAAAACACTACAAACAAAAGTTGACAAGAATCAAGACTAGAAAATTAGAAAAATATCAAGAATACATGAAGAACATAAGAACATGAAATCACATAGAACTTGAAGAAAACACTAAGGTTTTGTGAGCACACAACAAGCCCACACCACCAAGAATCAAAGGAAAACAATAAGAAACAAGGAATTGAAATGGATTTTCATTTTTGGATTTGATGCAGAATTTTACCTTTGAAGACATTTTAAAACTGAACTTAAAGAAGAACTCCACAAGGATTAGGCTCTAGATACCACATGATTTAATGTCTAATCCCATTAGACATGAAGTTTTCCAAATCTACCTTGCAATGGAACCCACTCTTCAAGCAAACTTCAAGAACAGACAAGTTTCCGACACTGCTTGTGAATTGGGGCTTGATATGCTATTAGCATATATAGTTTTTAGGATAGTTTTATTATGAAAATAGGAAGAATATAGTGAATAAATGTTAGAATAAGTGTAAAATTCATTACTTTTATGTTTATCATTGATTCTATGCTATTTTGATGTTTAGAGTCAAGAAAAGCAAGAAAAGAAGCAAAAGAAAGAGTCAACTGAAGCTGAGATTTTGCGCTAACCGCGCCAGGGCCGCGCCATTCATGCCAGAAACACTGGAGTCTCGCGCTAGTCGCGCCAAAGTCGCGCCATTCACGCTAGAAGCACTGGAGGCTCGCGCCAGTCGCGCGGACGCCACGAGATTTTAGAATTAGCTTAAAGATAACATAAGAAGGATGGGTTTTTAGGGTTTTATAACCTAGGTATAAATAGAACCTAGGTAAGACACATTAGGTATCAGATAGACACTGAAAAACAGAGAAAAGAAGGAAACATCAAAGGAAAAGATTCAAGGCAAAGAAGAAGCAAGAAGAATAAGAAGGAGGCAAGATTGAGGGGTTTGTGACTCTGCATACCTTAGCTTCTTCCTTTTCTCCTTTCTTCACATTGTATTAGGCCAGACATCATTATGTCTGGCTAAATCCTTTGTAATTATGGTTTAGCCAAAATCCAATGTGAACTCTGTGTTTCTTGAAATGAGTTTAATAAAGTTTCTTATAATTGTTTTACTCTACTTTATTCTTCTAGTATTATATCTAATTAGACTTGATCAATCTATTAGGTTACTTAAGGCTATAATTCACAATAGGAATATTGGGGTTTTAGTTTTTGAACGCAGTAGAGTGACAGTTGCGATATTACCTAGGGATAGGGATAAAGGACTGCAGATTCTTGTTATGCTATCTTCATGCTTAATCTAAAGGGAATTACTAAGGGATTAGGATTCTTAACTTAGGTTAAAGGGTTAAATGACTGAGGAATCAGGGTTTAACTATATTAGGAAAGCATAAATCTGAATAATTATATTAAATAGAGTTAAATTATCAATTCAATTACATAGAGTGAACTGCGGTGATTGTGCTTTGCCATAATCATTCTTAAGTCTTGATCAACATTTAAATTACATTGTTTTTGATATTCTGTTATTTACAATAATTAAATTTAAACTACAATCCAACTCTTCCAACAATTTCATTCTTTTTCCAATATTAAGAATCATAAATTACAAATTGACATTAGTGCCTCAATCCTTGTGGAGACGATACTTTCTTATCACTTTATTACTTGGAACGATCGGTGCACTTGCCTTGTCGGAACAGGGCTGTTTAGAGGTTTATAATTGTAGAAATGGAAGATGGAAGAAAGGTTAGGTGTAACGACTCGCCTCGTCGCTACGATATCACTAACTCTTAATCGTGCAACTTCAATTCTTAATAAAATTTCATTAATTTGATTATGAAAATGATGGTAAATTTTTCACGATCATACAATTATCATACACATATTACAATTACATATTTAAACACATTATGCATATATATTAAATTAGTACATGTCAGAAATTCCTTTAGCTTTACGTGTATATACACCTGAAATTACATATCAACAAAAAGCCAAAGACTAGCTAAGAGAGAGTTGATTTGTAACGCCTAAAATTTTTCGCTTATTTTATACAAAAATTTATTTTATCAAATTGTTTTTCTTCATTTCTTAAAACAAACTTCCAATAATACTTCAAATAAAATAGTTGCCATTAAATATTTCTTAGTACAAAATAAAGTATCATATAGTCCATTACAATAATATTATTCGGATACAAACCATAATATAGTTCGAATACAGACCAACAAACTAAAATAGTCCAATACAAATTTCATTGCCTCAGAGACAATAGTACATCAAGCATAGAACACAATTCATCCAAGCTTCTCCATCACCATTTAGCTTAACATTTCACTGTTCCTCTGCTCGCCCAACAAATTGGGGTCATCACAGGTGTCAACCACAGACACAAAGATAGGGTAAGTATATGATAAACATAGTTAGATAAACACAACAGATTCATAGTGAAACAAAATAATATGTCGAAATAAATATATAAATACATAACAGAATACATAACATATGCATGATTTCTTGATTAGAATGATGCATGACTGGGATCTCAGGTTCTCAATAAATGGTACCATAGTCAAGATAGCCCCACTCTCTCTCTGTGGCACAGAACTTATCCATCCAGTCAGGGTAGCCCAGTGGCGCATAGGAATGTCACCTCCACCTATGTGATCATCATGGTGGTGTGGTCCTCACTGTCTCAACTACCCCCTAGTTCATAACTCCTTTGAACGCGTGGACTCAGTTCAGCTATCTGACAACAACTCCACGGACTAGCCCCCGCCAGGCATATGCATATGAAAATGCATGAATGATTCACTTTTATCACATATTTTCTCATTAATCATTATTCTTTTTCTTATATCTCACACACCTCAAAGCTCAACATCTTTGAAAACTCATGGCATATGCTTTTTAAATAACCCATAAAGCTTCTTTCAATCATCACATAAAGCTTTACATAACATCTTAGTATACAGCCATAGTTCAACTCCATAAATCCTTCACAGATAAGTCATAGTTCATCAGACACATGGTAGATTCCATAGGAAACACTCAGCAACACATGAAATAATACATAACCTTTGTTAAAGCAACCAACCATATAAATATAATTCAAATTCAACAACAAGGATTCAAGCTAAACATTCTAAAACATATTTTATTCATTGTGACAAACTATCAAACACATGGTGTGCAAGCTTGAAATCATAGAATTCTTTAAAGAAAGCTACTTAAACTTTAATCTTTATAAAGTTCAACATAATTCTATAAATAAACATGTTTCCACATAATTCTAGCATAAAATAGACATGTTTCCAGAATTTACAAAACACTTTTAATTGGAACCTACAAACTTTAGTAGAACATAAAACACTTTGATTTTAGTAAAATATTTCATTAGCCAATTGTTTTTCTTCTAAAATAGCCATAATACCTACAATTCTAAATACCATTCATTCCTTCATTAAGTTAAGCTCTAATTATTTATACATCAATTATTCTTTAACCTAAGACCAAGTCACTTAATTAAGTAATCATGTATCTAGCAATTCTTAATTCTTTGAGGCATTTCATCAAACACCTAGAATACAAGACATGATTCTCTATGGAAACAACTAAGAAGCTTAATATTCAAACATAGTTCATCATAAACTTCCCCATACATACCTTAAAATCTCTTACGAAGCTTGTCTTTCTCTTCCTATAAAGCTTTGACAAACTTCCTCCTAAAGGCTTCCTAGCTTCCACGTGATGCTTCACTATGGTGGGGTTTATTTTCTAACTTGATTTAAGCTTGGAAATGAAAGGATGGGACGGATATGGAAGAGGGGTTTCACGTGAACTAGGTGGGAGAGTAGCTTGGAGAATGACTTGAGTTTTAGGTCCCCCTCCCTTTATATAGTGGTTGAAACTAAAAAAATCTCCTAAGCCATCATTACCTTACTTTCCAAGTGGCCAAATCATGAAGGCTTTTTATTCTCCACCATCCAAGTGTCCAAGCTCTTGAAGGTTCTCAATAATTCTCCTTCCTTCTTGTATTTTCGTGGAATAGCTTGTCAATGAAGATTTTTATGTTTTCCTTCCATTCTTGAGTTTATCCCAAAATCCGTTTTAATAAAATTCCTATTCTGGATTCGTTAACTGTTGGATCTCTTCAAGCTTTTAAAGGTACACTAATATCTCATATATGTAACTTTTGACTGTTGGGATTTTTGAAACAATGTCTAGAACTGTCCACGTTTTCTGCCAAAAGAGACAATAGAAGATTTTTGCTTTCTTTGCCTCCATGCCATACAAGTGTCCTAATACTTGTATTCATCACATGGCTTGCCTTTGCAAGTGGAATTCTTGAAGCTTCTTGCCTTTTCTCACGTGCTCTTTACACCTAGGGGGTGGAAACATAAAATTTTCTTCCTTTTATGCCATTACATGTCACTTTTGGTGTTAAGGAAAAATCTACTTCCATATATTATTTCCACTTGGTATTTTCTTGTAGGAAATTAATTTCAATTTGAATTCTTTCTCCTAAAAATCATTTGAAATAATAGAACTCTAGATATCCTCAAAAATTGGCTTCAATGATAGCTTAAAATTTCTTACAAGCAAACTATACCGATTGATACATATCCTTGTCTACAAAATGTTCTTATCTTAATTCTACTTGGTCTATTCTTCTTCTGTCCATCAAAATTACTAAGCCATTTTATTGGGTAAATCTGGACATCCTATAATTGAGAGAAAATCCACATATTCTATTTCTCATTTTTCCATATTGTTTCGCCTCCTTCATCCTTATGAATACTATTTCAAAGTAGTCACCTTATAAAATTTATAGAAATTCTATTCTAAGGTTTCTTGTCACAAAATATCTTAATAATCTGCTGTCTAAGAATGTTCTGTATTTTTATCAAGTTTCCACAGAATCTCAAAAAGTATCTGGTCATTTTTGGCATAAAGGGCATTATGGTAAATTCATCATTCATCCTAGGGGCATAATTGTCATTTCCACCCTAAAATATCTAGACAAAATATCTAAGGGTATTCTTGTCATTTCCAAAATATCCCAGGGCATTTATGTAATTTATATCTTAAAATATCTTACTAAAATATTTAGGGGCATTCTCGTCATTTTCACCTCAAGGGCATTTCTGTAATTTCTGCTTTAAGGGAAGAATAATATGGTTATTTCTCTCCAAACATTTCCTTAATGTCTCTAATTGATATTTCACCCAATTAATTCAAATATAGACCATCAAATCTCTCATAACCTAATATTCACATCAACAGCTATGCAAGAATAATTCATACAATATTTTGATCATAGTTTTTTTAAATTTTCAGGGTGTTACATGATTAACAAAACACAACTCTTTCTCCAAAAAGGAATCCAACGTCATCACGTCGGCTTGGCGGCTCCAACCAAAAAGAAGATCTCCCTCCAAAGTCACCTACTACTGCTTATCTGCTCCCACGAACGAAAGTTCGCGATCATCACAGGTACCAACCACACGGTACAACAAATGCAAGGGTAAGTTTATTACATAAAAACCAACAAACATCAGATAATAGCAATTGGGAAGAAAACAATATTACCCACCATAATCATTAACAAAAATCCATGATTCGAATACACCCTCAACAAACCAATCATCCAATGCATTTCACAACCCAAACAATCATGCATAGAATGATGCATGCACCTGACTCATCTATCAGCATGCAGTGTGGTACCATCACCAGAATTAGCCTATCACAGGAAAAATGATTCACCGCTTATCAGGGCCAGCCTGTCGTGCACTGGCCATTCCCCCACCCGGTGATCAGCCAGTGTCGCAAGGGAAATCCAAACCTGATGACCCCATAGTACCTGCATTCTCAGCCCACTGAAACTCAAAGGTACGCGAGTGCCTTCATTCTATTTCAATACATACAAATGAAGTATGAAACATGGGCATCATCAATGCATGACCCGGCTAGGAACAAATCCTTCCTCGCAAGGGTAACCCGCCATGCACTCCCATGTACATACATAACAAACCAATGTGGGCTCACCGATGCGCTGACCGTGGCTAGGAACAAATCCATCCTCGCAAGGGTAACCAACCGGTCATTGCATCCCACGTGTACATACACAGCCTATAACCATGGGCACCATCAATGTATGACCTGGCTAGGAACAAATCCTTCCAAGCAAGGGTAACCCGTCATACACCCCCCATGGGTATCCATGTATATCCACACACAATGACATTGTTCACCTCAACATTATCTCTCATCAATGTCATTATCAACCTCAACATCATATCATCTCAATATCGTCATCATGCATATCAATATTATCTCATTTCAACATCATCAACTACATCAACATTATCTCATTTAAACATCATCAACTACATCAATTGCATCTTAATTTCAATATCATCAACGACATCACAAGCAATCACATTTCACATCTATACATAATACATATGCCTGAGATTCACATTCCCTAGGTCTTCAGACAACCCAAAGTTCATACATTCACAATTCATCATATCACAAGACTGATATTCTTAGGAGAATTTTAAATTAAAGATGAGGACTACAATATATAAAACACACTTTTATGCCCATTTAAAATTTAATAAAGAATTAAATAAGAAAACATATTATAAAAATTTGGGCAGAGTCTCCTCTGTAATTAAGACTTTTTCCAAAAATCCAATCATCACAATAACAATATCATTAACCCAATAAACGTATATCTCATTGGAACATTATTTCATTCAGACATCACCAATCACATAAGCATCACCTCATCTAAATCATCACAAATCATGTAAACATCATCAATCATTTCCATGGTATCTCAATTTCACTGTCATCTACAACATTAGTAATAAATACACCACATCCCATTAGTTAAAAACATCATTGGTCTTGAAAACAAGCACACACATAGGGACAAACACACATCAATCATAAATACATCACATCCCATTAGTTAAAAACGTAGTTTTTCTTGAAAACCAGCACACAGCAAAGACAGGAAGATATCCTCATATTTGGACTCCCTGGCCCCCAACTATGGTATCTAAACTATAACTAAATAATAAACTCCCCTTACCTATCTATATTTCTCGGTTACCTCCTTGAAACGTCATTTTGGGATCTCTCAAGTTCACGTGCTTTGGCTCAAACGCAGAGCTCTATATACCAAATTGAATATAATTTAATATGGATTTCCAAGGTAAGATCAATATTAACATTTGGGGTCAAGTACCCACTCAAATCTAAAAAGAGGCTAAAATGATGTTTTGAGAGTCCACATCAAAAGACATCATTTTGAAATTCTGATCACACAAATGTGACCAGGGTTCAACAAGGATCACATAAATGATATCAGTTTCATAAAAAGGAGACTTTACAACATCTCATTTTCAAAGGATTATCAAAGGAAGTATAGAAACAGCCAATAACGGTACCCGAATTATAAGAGATATCAAGAGAGGCTTAAACTAGCTAGAAGAAAACAAAAGAAACTAAGATTACCTCAAGAAAACCAAGAAAGGAGGATTGGGAGCTCCATTCCCTACCAAAACTTCGAGAATAGTTTCGAAGATTCCACTCCGATTAAAGGGTTCCTCTCCGTGCCGGGGTCTCGTGGCAAGCAACGACGGCTCGTGGGTGTCTCTGATGGCTATGGGTGGTGGAGGAGGGTGGTGGGGGCCTTGGATCTGTTTGGAGGAGGAAGAACCTCCATTTTCATGACTTGGAAGCTTAAAAACATATTCAGCACCGCCTCCACTCGCCCAGGCAACCAAATATGCCTGCAAAACTCGCCTGGGCGAGTTGACCCAATTCTAGAATTTTCTGCTTTAGTGAAAAATTAATTTCTCACGTTCTAGATATTATTTGTATAATCTCAACGGTCAAAAGTTACATATGTGGGTCACAAAACTTCCTTTAAAATTTTAAGACAATCCAACGGTTAAATAGTGCACAATAATGATTTTACTAAAACAGGTTTTTGGGTCAAACTCGGAATCGCTCAATTACAACGCAGCTCGAACAAACTCTACATACTTTACATTTACACCAAGCAATGACACATGGATAATTCACATAACATTTCAAATAATCCTAATTAATAAATTAATCAAATCATACAAGGAATACATCACACATATTTTAAGTTACCGAAATTTCAGGGTGTTACATTAGGGATGAAGGTGAAGACACCATGGAGAAGCTCTCCAATAAGTCTAGGAAGAATCACCACAATAGAATTGGGAAGCCATTGATAAGACACAAGAAGTTCTTGAACAAGAACAAGAGAGAAACTCTCACAACAATTTTCAAAATTGTATTTAATGAACCAAAGTTAGTTACAACCAGTTTTGAACCATCTTATATAGGCCAAGAAATTACACATCAAATGCCACTAAATGTAAGGAAAATGTAAATTGAAATGAAGCCCAAATGAAGCTTGAAGTGCAAGCTTCTCCTAAAATGACCTTTGGTTGACCCAACATGTGTAGTACAGTTTTTAAGCTGAAGTAATCGATTAATTCGCACTTGTAATTGATTAAAACAAAGTTATTTATATTTTTTAGGCTTATGTAATCAATTACAACTATCTGGTAATCGATTAAAATAGAGTTTCACAATTTCCTGATGCTTATGTAATCGACTGCAGGCATCTGGTAATCAATTAAAGGTATCAAAAACTATTTTACAATATGTTGTTAATCTATTACAGGTATCTGGTAATCTATTACAACAGACAACACTTTTTTTGTGTTTGCACTGAGTTGGTGTGTTTCTTCATACTTTTCCAAGAGATACAAGTTAGCTTGGATATGGTCTTGAAGTGCTTGAGTCCTAGCTCTTGTCATTGGTCCTTTAAAGCTCACCAAAGGAAGTGTTTCAAGCTCTCTTTCTAGACATTTAGCTTACCTTGGACCTCCATCAGTTGCATAGGCCAAATGATATCCTGGTGTAGGCAAATGTGCCAAATTGACAGGTGAATGTGGTCTTGTGTTGGTCCTCCAGTACAATATGAATCTGCATGTAATCTGAAAAACCATCAAGAAAGCAATAATGTGATTTACCTTCCAACCTCTCCAAAACCTGGTCAGTGAATGAGAGAGGGAAATGGGCCTTGCGAGTTGCCTGGTTAAGTCTCCTGTAGTCAATGCAAACTCTCCAACTGTTGGCTACTCAAGTCGAAATCAACTCATTATCTTGGTTTCTCACAACAATGATACCCGACTTCTTAGGGACCACTTGGACAGGTGAAACCCATGTGCTATCTGAAATGGCATAAATGATCCCTACAGCTAGTAGCTTCATCACCTCCTTTTTCACCACATCAAAAAAACCTCCTCTGTGGCTGTCTTACTGGCCTAGAGTCATCCTTTAAGGGTATCCCATGCATGCAGACAAAAGGATTTATTCTGGGAAGGTAAGCAAGCGTTCATCCAATGGCCTTTTTGTGGCCTCTTAGAACATTCATCAACTTCTTTCCATGCTCAATTGACAAGTTACTAGATATTATGACTGGGAGCTTCTGAGCATCATCTAAATAGGCATATTTAAGGTGATCAGGTAGTGGCTTCAACTCCAAGGAAGGTGGTTGAATGGTGGACGACAAGGGAAGGTTGGTGGCTCATGGAAGGGAGATAGGAGAATCAACACCTGCACTTGCACCTGTAACACAATTAGAGTGAAGTGTAGAGGAAATCTCCTCACAAATACTACACATAGCAGTAGAATCATCACAGGTACAATTAAAAGAATCAATATCAAAATCGGAAAAGTTAGAAAATTCTGAAAGTGAATCTGTACAAATAACTACACTATCGACTGCAACACTCCTGTTGGCTAAGTGGAAGTGCAACATTCCTGTTGGCTAAGTGAATAACAACACTAGTGGTTTCAAATCACCAAGTTGTAATGACCTGTAAACTGATGTGGGCATAACATTAATGGATGCTCCAAGGTCAATTCCAACATTATCACGTCGGCTTGGTCCTCTAGCAAAAAGGATCTCCCTCCAAGGTCACCCACTACTGCTCATCTGCTCCCACGATCAAAAGTTCGCGATCATCACAGGTACAACCACACGATACAAAAATTGCAAGGGTGAGTTTATTATACAAAATCAACAAACACCAGACAACAATGATTATCAAGAAAACAATAATGATAACCACAATCATTCTCAGTAATTAATCATTTCAACACACACTCAACAAACTAGTCATCAACTTTTTCCACAATTCAAATCAATTATGCTTAAAATGATGCATGCACCTGACTCAACTCTCAAATGCAATGTGGTACCATTCGTCAGTAAATAGCCTAAGCGTGCTCACATGGCACTCTCACTTAGGAAAATGATGCAGTAGCTCATCGAGGTCACCCTGTCGTGGACAGGTCACTCCCCCCAGGGTGATCAGCTTGGGTCTCAAGCCCCCAAGTACTTGCAGTACTTACTGCCACCATTCTATTTCCATGCAATTATGAAGTATGAAACATGGGTTCCATCAATGCACTGGTCGTGGATAGAGACCAAAATCTTAAGGAATCCCTTTTTCTCTCTAGGAATTCTTAAAATTCGTAAACTCTTCCTCACAAGAATATCTAATAATTCATACACCCCCATGTACATACACATCATACAAACATGGGCTCATCAATGCACTGACCGTGGATAGAGACCAGAATCCTAAGCAATCCCTTCTCCTCTCCAAGAATGCTCAAAGTTCGTAAACTTTTCCCCGCCGGGATATCCGACAGGTCACTACACCCCCCCAAGTTTGTAATACATCCATCATGATGACATCATCAACATTAACATCATCTTTCATCTATGTTATCATCAACATCAATATCATCTCAGTCTCAATATCATCAACACCATCAATATCATTTCATTTTTTTAATATCATCAACATCATCATCATAAACATCAATATCATCTCACATTTATATAATCATCAACATAATCTCATTTTAATATCATCATCAACATCATAAACCTCATTCATTCACAATTCATATTAACACGAGACTAGTATTTTAGGAAAATTCTAAATTAAAGAGGAGGACTACAATATAGAAAACACACCCTTATGCCCATTTTATTTTAATAAAGCATTTAAATAAGAGAAGGTATTATAAAATTTTGGACAGAATCTCATCTATAATTAAAACTTTTCCCAAAAATCAAATCAATACAACAACAACATCATCGCATCCCATTAGTTAAAAACATAGTTTTTCTTGAAAACGAGCACACAATATGAATAAACATACATCAATAATAAATATATTGCATCCCATTAGTTTAAAACATAGTTTTTCTTGAAAACCAGCAAACAATAGAGACAGGCATACATCTCCCTAATTGGGTTCCCTGACTCCTAACTATGGTATCAAAAGCTGTAACCAAAAAATAAACTCCTTTTACCTATCTCTGTTAGCTCCTAGTAGGGTCGTTTTGAGCTCTCTCAAGTTCATGTACTTTGGCCCAAATGCAGAGCTCTATATACCAAATAAAAAAAAATTTAGTATAGATTTCAAATACAAAGTTAATATTAACATTCAGGGTCAAATACCCACTCTAATTTAAAAATGGGCTAAAATGGTGTTTTGAAAGTCCACATCAACGGGACATCATTTTGAAATTCCGATCACACCAATGTGATCGGGGCTCAACGAAGGTCACAAAAATGACATCAATATCATAAAAAGAAACTGTTTACAACGTCTCATTTTCAAAGGTTTTTCAAAGGAAGTGTAAAAACATCCAATAACGGTACCCAAATCACAAGACATACCAAGAGAGACTTCAGACTAGCTAGGAGAAGGCAAGGAAACCATGGTTACCTCAAAGAAACCAATAAAGGAGGATTGGAGGCTCTATTCTCTACCAAATCCTCGAGTTGAGGTTTGAAGATTCCACTCCGATTAAAGTGTTCCTCTCTATGCGGTGGTTCAACGGTAAGAAACGACGGCTCGTGGCGGTCACCAGTGGTCGTGGAGGAGGATGATGGGAGGTTAGGTTGATGTTTGGGGAAGAAGAAGACTAGTTTTTCGTGCTTTTGACGCTGCTGTGCGAATTTATAACTGACTTGACTCGCCTAGATGAATTTTGGCTCACCTGGGCCAGCTGACCCAATTTTTGAAATTTCACTGCTTCTGTGGAAAGTTAATATCTCATGCTTTTGGATGTTATTTAGCAAATCCCAACGGTCAAACTTTCCATATGTGAGTTAGGAGTCTACCTTTATAATATGAAAAAGATCCAACGGTTAAACAATCCAAAGTTGTGATTTTACCAAAATAGTTTTTGGGTCAAACTCGGAATCACTCATTTCCAACACCATCAAACTCCACCGAACCTAACATCCACACCAAACAGTTGCACAAGGATAATTTACATAACAATTCAACTAATCTAAACTAATCAAATAATCAAATAATACAAGAAATACATCAAACATATATTTTCAATCATCAAAATTTTAGGGCATTACAGAAGCAACAGTTTTGGTCTGTATAAGTGCAGAAACATTTATGGCCATCTTACTTGCTTATTTCCCTTTGGCTTTCTCTTGTTGGTGCACAAATCCTTAAAAAATTTTGCATATTTTGCAATCTGTTTGATGGCATCCAAGTGGGGAATGTTGACTTCTACTCTCTCGAAAGTCTCAAGAGGATCATAATCAAGCTCTTTTTTTTTTGTATGAATGGATCTAGAAAGAAAAAAGTAGATGAATCTGTTTTGGTGCAGAATCTATTTTGACATCATCGGCAATTTTGGCACCAACATCTGTTGAATTTGGAATCTCCTTGCCACTCCTCAAGGTAATAACACTCACATTCTTTAGATTAATAATTGGATGTGCTGGAATGTTGCTAGAACCTTGTTGCTGCATCAAGTTGACAGTTGTAGCTAAGTATCCAATCTGAGTCTGCAGGTCTTGGATGGTGACACTCATATTTTGTTGAAACTGAATGTTACTAGTTTCCATTTGCTTCATTAAGTCCTCCAAAGAAGGCCTAGAACTGCTCGGCATAGGCTGTGAAGGTGTAGGTGCAGATTGTTGTAATTGTTGTTGTTGTCTGAACGGGGGAGCTTGGTATTTGCTTGTGGAGTGTTCATATTGTTATTGTTTGAATAGTTGTAGTTGTTGTGTTTGTTGCTAATGTTATGGACCAAGACCATACCTCAAGTTTGAATGATCTCTCCAACTAGGATTATAAGTGTTGGAGTAGGATTAGATTGTTGTTGTTGAGGTCTGAATGGTTGTCCAAGTTGTATGGCAAAAACTTTAACAGTTTATTATGTTTCGTGGAGAGTAGGACATGATTCTGTTGGATGATCAGGTGCACAGCATATACCACACATCCTTGGTTGATTGGATGTCATCACATTCTGTTGTTTACCAATGACAAGTTGTCTCACAAGGGATGTTAATTCTACTAGTTTATTCTCAACCTCTAATTATCAGCAACCATAGAAATAGAAACTTCATTTGTAGCAGCCTTGGGTGGTGCAACTACTCTAGTACCAAATTACTGGTAAATTGCTACCATGTTGAAAATCAATTGCCTTGTAGCAATGAGAGTCTTGTCCATTAAAGTGCCTCCACTGGCTGCATCAATCATACTCCTGTACATCAACGTCAACCCTTCATAAAAATACTAAATCAATAATTGCTTACTGATTTGATGGTGAGAACATGTAGCACACAACTTGTTAAACCTCTCCTAGTACTCATATAATGTCCCTCCAAGTAATTGTCTTATACCACAAATTTCTTTTTAGATGAATGTTGTTCTAGATGCCGGGAAGAATTTTTCTAAAAATCTTCTTTTCATATTTGTCCAAGTGTTGATAAGATCTGGTTAAAGGTACAACCAGTCCTTAGCCACACCATCCAGAGAGAATGAAAATGCCTTCATCTTCACATAGTCCTCGTGAATGTTATGTGGATACATGGTAGAACACATTACATGAAACTCCTTAAGATGTTTATGTGGATCTTCACCTACAAGACCAAAAACTTTGGAAGCAAATAATTGCCTTACACCAAGGTTGATAAATAACATCAAGTGTAGCCAATTTCTTAACAGTTCGATTATTGTCAGCCATTATATCAGCAACAATTTCAGAATCAGAATGTTTAAAATTAGAAATAGAAGGTTCAGAAATATAATGCTCAGAATACACTATACTACTATCCAAAACTACACTTATATTATCTCTGCTCAAATTGTGAAATGTCTTATCTATCTTAGGATCATATGAATGCAAGTCACCTGGTTTGGACCTAGGCATGTATAATTCAACTTAATAGTAACATAAATAGCAGACAACAACTCTACCAGAACATTATTCACAATATTTTCTAAATCTATATAGAAAATGAAAAACTGGCTCAAACAATTTTTTTTAAATTCAAAAACACCACAATAAATGACTAAATTTTTTTTTTTGAGTTTTGAATTTTTTTTATCTATATCTATCTTTTTTATTTATATCTATCTTCTATCTATTATCTAGAAACAAATTTTTGAATTTTTTTATTATCTATATCTATCTTTATTCTATCTATATCTATCTTCTATCTATTATCTAGAAACAATTTTTTTATTTTTTTTATGGAATTATACTATACTAATATCAATGATACTTATACTATTATCTAATTATGAGTGGATTAAAGTTGGCACACATGAATTGTATCTCTGGCAGTGGCGCCAGTTTTGATAACGACTGCCAAATCGCTACAAAACAAATAAAACTAAGATAATTCTGTAGCACGAGATTAACCTAAGTCGACTCATAGATACAGTCCCAGTTGGTTCCTGACTTAATCCACTTATAAACAGTAGGGGGATTTTAGCAAACAATTTGTAGACAGTGAATAAAAATTGCAGAAACACAAACAAGAATTGAAGAAAAATGCTGAAACTAACAAAATTGATAAAAAAAAATGTCGTAAAACGAATTTAAGAATATCAATCCAAATCATCAAACCAAGCAATACAAATTATCATAGTTCTCATATAATGATCATATTATGAAGGTTCATTCAATATCATTAGAAGCAGTTCAATCAAATTAACTCCTAAGTCAATTGAAATCACAAACCAAATTGAAATATCATCCAAACAATCTATGATTAAAATTCAAAATTAGGAAATAAATCTATAACTTAATTTGTTTTCAATCCTAAACATATTCATAATCATGAAAATCAAAAAGAGGATTAAGAAAAAGATGAACATTCACATATAAAGTAGAACACAAAACTAGAACTCAAATTCTCCTTACTTGGACTGGATCCTTAGCTTGATTGATTGTTTACCCTTCCATGATCACCATTAGTGGAAGAGCCACAAAATTTGTTTAATAAAAATAGAAGAACAGAGATGAAAGGAAGAATAAAAATAAAGAACAATTGAGAGAAAAAGAGAGAAAAGATTTTAATTCTGAAAACTTGCACAAGAAGCTAGAAATTCTCCATTTGTTGTATCCTAGCTACACTAATATATAGTGACTAAATACAATGAAGGATGGGCTCTCATTAAACCCATCTAAACTAACTAATTATGCTAATTATATCAATAAAAGTACAAACTCGCGGCCCAAAACTAAAGTGCAGAGGTTCTAACTTCTAAGCCAAATTTGACCCTCAAAACGGAAGAATTGACCCATGCTTATCTCTGACAAAATTGTAGCTCTTTTCCTTAGCTTTCCAGGGAATACTTATATGCTCAATTTGGAGTTCTTTAGAATCCTCTAGGTCCTGCACAAGGGAGATAGGTCAAGTAAGCACAAAACCAGAAAATAAGCAACAATTATCAATTAAGCTCAATTATTTTCCGAAGACCAAAACTAAGTTAAAGTGAGAAAATAAGAATCCAAGAGAAGTCAAATAAGCTAAGAAGAATAGAAAAATGCTCAATCAGTCCATTTGCTAACTTTCTTAACGTTTAAGAAGCATTATCATCACAAAAGATTGTGTCTTTAAACACCTTATTCTTTGTAAGTTTTGGGTTACCTTCCTTGACTAAGGATTCGTGACGAACTATGTATGGCACAACTTTATTACTGTTATTCAATATATACAAATGAGCTTGTTTCAATTCCTCTAGACCAGGAGTTATAACATGCATTACTCGTGAACCCTTACCTCTCACTCTCTCGTCATGCCAAGACTCGAGAAGCCCAACAAGTTTTCCTTTTCAATGTACTCTGACCAAAACTCAATAGCTTATTCTACAATGTACCTTTCAACAATGGATGCTTCGAGAATGTGTAGATTCTTTGTATACCCTTTTAAGATCTTCATGTATCACTTAACCAGGTACATCCACCATAAATAAACCGGACCACACAATTTAATTTCGCTCACAAGATGAACAACTAAGTGAACCATGATGTTGAAAAATGAAGGAGGAAAATACATCTCTAACTGACAGAAGATAATAGCAACCTCATTTTCCAAGTCATCTAACTTTAGAGGGTCAATGATTTTGCTACATATGGCATTGTAGAAAAAGAACAGGGGAGTTATGGCATGCCTGACTTTGTTAGGCAAGATGTCTTATATCCCCACGGTCAAGAGTTGTTACATTAAGACGTGACAATAATGAGACTTTAATCCAACTAATTTTAGATCTCTGACTTGCACAAGGCTTTTAATATTTGAATAGGATCCTTGTAACGACCTGTCTCGTCGCTACGATATCACTAACTCTAATCGTATAAATTGTAAGTTTTAATAAAAACTCCATTAATTTGATTATGAAAATGATAGTAAATTTTTCATGATAATACACTTATCATACAATGAATAAATACATAATTGAATACATATGTATGTATATTTTAAACCAATACATATCATTTACATGTCAGAGCTTAGTTTAGTTTTTACCTGTATTTACACCTAGAATTTACATGTCTAGCAAAAAAAATCACTAAGAAGGAGTTAATTAACAAAACACAACTCTTTCCAAAAGGAATTTCAACGTAATCACATCGGTTCGGCGGCTCCAACAAAAAGAAGATCTCCCACCAAGGTCACCTACTACTTCTCATCTGCTCACATGAACGAAAGTTCGTGATTATCACAGGTACCAACCACATGATACGAAAACAAATGCAAGGGTGAGTTTATTATACTTAAACAACAAGCATCAGGTGAAAATAATTAGAAAAGAACACAACAATAATAGCCACAATCATCCTCAATAATTCAGCAATTCAATACACCCTCAACAAACCAGTCATTCACTTAATTTCACAAATTAAAACAATCATGCTCAGAATAATGCATGCTCCTGATTTCACTCTCACTATGCAATGTGGTACCATACTCATGGAAATAGCCTCTCTCAGGAAAAATGATTCAGACGCCTATCAGGGTCACCCTGTCTTGCACTGGCCATCCCCCCCCCCCCCCCCGTGGTGATCAACTAGGAGTCATAAGGGAATTCCAAACCTGATGGTCCTTTAGTATCTGCGTTTTTAGCCCATAAAAACTCACAGATACACGCTGCCTTCATTCTATTTCCATCCATGCAATTATGAAGTATGAAACATGGGCACCATCAATGCATGACCATGACTAGGAACAAATCCCTCATCGCAAGGATAACCAGTCATGCAGCCCCCATGTACATACACAACATACAAATATGGGCTCACCGATGCACTAACCTTGGCTAGGAACGAATCCTTCCTCGCAAGGATAACCAACCGGTCACTACACTCCACGTGTACATACACAACATACAATCATGGGCACCATCAATGCATAACCATGGCTAGGAACAAATCCTTCCTCGCAAGGATAACCAGTCATGCACCCCCCATGGGTATCCATGTATATCCACATCATACAATGACATTGTCCACGTCAATATTATCTCTCATCAATGTCATTATCAACATCAACATCATGTCATCTCAATGTCATCAATAACATCACATCATTTCATTTCAACATCATCATCATAAACATCAATATAATCTCATCCCAGCATTATCAACCTCATCAACATTGTCACATTCACCATCATCAACCATATCAACATTATCTCATTTCAATGTCATCAACCACATCAACATTATCTCAATCAACATCATCAACCATATCAACATTATGTCATTTCAACATCATCAACCACATCAACATTATCTCATTTCAACATCGTCAACATCAATGGCATCTCAATCTCAATATCATCAACAACATCACAAGCAATCGCATTTCACATCTATACATAATACATATGCCTAAGATTCACATTCCCCAGGTCTTTAGACAACCCAAATTTCATACATTCACAATTCATCATACCACAAAACTGATATTTTTAGGAAAATTCCAAATTAAAGAAGAGGGCTACAATATAGAAAACACACTCATATGCCCATTTAAAAATTTAATAAAAAATTAAATAGGAAAACATATTATAAAAGTTTGGGCAGAGTCTCCTCTTTAATTAAGACTTTTACCAAAAATTCAATCAATTACAACAACATCATTCACAGTTTTATCCATTAATAACAAATTCATCGTATCCCAATAGTTAAAAACATAGTTTTTCTTGAAAACTAGCACACAATAGGAACAAGCATACCTCAATGATAGATATATCGCATCCCATTAGTTTAAAACATGACTTTTCTTGAAAACCAGCACACAATAGGGACATGCATATATCTTCATAATTGGGCTCCCTGACCCCCAACTATGTTATCAGAACTATCACCATATAATAAACTCTCTTTACTTATCTATCTCCCTTTGTTAGCTCCTAGTAACGTCGTTTTGAGATTTCTCAAGTTCACGTGCTTTGGTCCAAACACAGAGATCTATAAACCAAATCGAAGATAATTTAGTATAGATTTCCAAGGAAAGGTCAAAATTAACATTTGGGGTCAAATACCCACTCAAATCTAAAAGGGGCTAAAATGGTGTTTTAGGAGTTCACATCAAAAGACGTCGTTTTGAAGTTTCGATCACACCAATGTGATCGGGGCTCAATGAAGGTCACAAAAATGACATCAATTTTATAAAAAGGAAACTTTTACAAAATCTCATTTTCAAAGGGTTTTCAAAGGAAGTATAAAAACACCCAATCACGGTACGCAAACCACAAGAGATATCAAGAGAGGCTTCAAACTAGCTAAGAGAAGACAAGGAAACCATGGCTACCTCAAAGAAAGGGGATTGGAGGCTCCGTTCTCTACCGAATCCTCGTGTTGAGTTTTGAAGATTCCGCTCCGATTAAAGTGTTCCTCTCTGTGCGGTGGTTCATTGGCAAGAAACGACGGCTCGTGGCCATCACCGGTGGTTGTGGGTGGTGGAGGATGATGGTGGGGGACTTGGGTGCTGTTTGGGAAAGAAGAAAACCATAATTTTGTGATTTTCATGCTGTTGTCCTATCTAAAACCGACTTGACTCACCCAGGCAAATTTTGGTAGGCATTTTGGCTCGCCTGGGCGAACTGATCCAATTTTGAAATTTCACTGCTGTTGTGAAAAATTAATATCTCGTGATTTAGAAGTTATTTTGCAAATACCAATGGTCATCCTTTGAATATTTGGGTTAGGAACCCACCTTTAAAATTTAAAGGCGATCCAATGGTTAACCAATCCAGAATTGTGATTTTACCAAAATAGGTTTTGGGTCAAACTCAGAATCACTCAATTTCAACGCAGCTCAAACAAACTTCACATAACTTAACATCCACACTAAGCAATTGCACAAGGATAATTTATACAAAAATTAAGCTAATTTAAACTAATCAAATAATCAAATAACACAAAAAAATACATCAAACATCTATTTTCAGTTATCAAAATTTCAAGGCGTTACAATCCTTGTGGCATTTTCACACGCTGCAGACATTGACAAAAATTTGTCGTCTCATTTCTCGAAAAAGTATGACATTCAGGAGGCAAGTATATTTTCTTACCATCAGCCCTAGGATGTAACAGTTCATGTATACCCATCTCAGCTAGATCTTGATGAGTATGCAAACCATCCTTTGTTTTGTCTTGAATGTTAAGAAGAGTGTCGATGACACTATCACACACATTTTTCTCCACATGCATAACATCAATACAATGTCAAACATCTAGATCAAACTAGTATGCAAGATCAAAGAATATCGACCTTTTTTTCCATTTACAAGTTTTACTTGTCACCTTCCTTTGGATCTTTTCAAATATCCTCAACCCGCTCATGAACTTGCTGACCAATGAAGGGTATTGGCTCATGCTCTTGACTTCCATTAAAATCTTTTTTCAATCGCCGATAATGGTGGTAAGGTTTCAAAAAATGTCAATGCTGAGTGTACATTATTTTCCTTCCATGTTTCATTTATATGTAGCTTGTGTCTTCTTCACAGATAGGGCATGCATGATGGCCATTAACTTTGTATCCACTCAAATTCCCATATGTTGTAAAGTCATTAATGGTAGAAATTTCCATTGCACCCAACTTGAATGTCTCATTTCGATACCCATCAAACACGTCAACCCCCTCATCCCACAACTTTCTTAAGTCTTAAATCAATGTACTTAGATAAACATCGATGTCATTTCCCAGCTGTCTTAGCCCTAATATCATCATAGACAATATCATGAATTTTTTCTTCATGCACAACCAAGGAGGCAAGTTGTAAATTACTAGCAAAATAGGCCACGAACTGTGGTTAGTGCTTAAACTGCCAAAGGGATTCATTCCATAAGTGGCAAGTTCAAGCCTAAGATTGCTTGCCTCTTTTTTGAAATTTGGATACAAATGATTAATCTTCTTCCATTGGGAAGAATCAATCGAATGATAGAGCATTTCATAACAGTTTTTCCTATTTGCATGTCATGTAAGGTCTTTTATGTCATCTTCATTAGCAAACATACTCTTAAACCTTGGAATGATAGGAAGATACCATAACACCTTCGCTGAGGGGCATGTCTTTGTGCTTTCATCACTGCTACACTTCTCATCATCCTTCACTTTGTACCATAAACTATGCGCTTAGATGCATTGAAACTTGTGTTTGGACTCAAGGTGAATTTCTTCCAAAGTAGATTTGGCACCATTGGTGTGGCTATCGAGGATATGATGAGGTATGCAAACTTGTTAAATTGTAAGATTCTTGATTTCCCTTTTCTTTACTTAGGTATTTTGATTGGTGCCAACACTAGGCTAGTTGAAACTTGGAACCCCGTGTTGGAAAAAATATCTCAGAAATTGTCGGGTTGGAAAAATAAAATATTTTCTTTGGCGGGAAGAGGTTGCCTTATAAATTTTGTGTTAACATCCATACCTCTTCTTTTTATCCCTTTTCTAAATACCTAGGAAAGTGGGTTAGGCTATCATAGAAATCCAAAGGAATTTTTTGTGGAGATGTGAGGAAGGAAAGAAAAAGAATTGTTTGGAAAGTTAGGATAGTATTTGTCTTCCAAGAGAAAATGGGGTTTAGAGTTAAAAAAACATTTTCTTTCTTTTAGCAAAATGGAGGTGGGAATTACTTTGTGAAAAAGGTGGGGTTTGGGAGGAAGTGTTGGAGTCAAAATATGGAGGTTGGAGGGTCTTAAGAAGGTGGCGGTAAATTGAAAATGCTTCTTTGTGGTGGAGAGATTTATCTAAACATTGTGGAGGTTGTTGTGATACAAAGTGGTTTCATGATATGGTGGCATAGAAGGTGGGGATGGGGACAAAATCAATTTTGGAAGTGATGTGTGGATGAGTGAACAAGTTTTGGTCAACAAGTTTCCAAGAATTTTATAAATTCATTACAAAAAAATTAAAGTGGTCTTAACAAGGGTGAATGGGTTGAGGGGAGTAGAGGTGGAATTTTGTATGGCATAAAGCATGTTTGGGTGGGAAGAGGAAATAGTAGATAGATTTTTGTTGGAGTTGAGGGGTGTCTCATTACAAAGAAATGAGTTGGATTCATGGAGGTGGGTGTGATAAGTACCATATTTTAGTTATTTTTGGGCTTATAATGCTAGGCACGTATCTTTTATTTTAGTAGTTTTCTTGTAAACTTCCCTTAATTCTAATTGTTTTATATTTTGTACATTTATAAATGTTTTTGTTTAAATATGAAATATTCATCCATGCATTTCTTATGTTTTGATGGTTATTTTGTGGATTCGGAAAACAACCCAAGATGAAGGGGAAAATGGTCATTTTTGAAGAATTTCAAAGTGTCACTCGCCCAGGCTAGCAATCAACTTGCCTAGGCGAGTTACATTACTTCAGCTTGAAGTAACCAACTTGCTTGGGCGATTCGGTCTAGCACCTCTTGCACCATTTCATTTAAAAGCCATGCAAAACTAAAGCAAATAGAAGACTAGCAGACCAGAGAACGTAGAAACCAAAGGAAGAAGATAAGTAAGAAGAGAAAGGAGAGAAAAGTGAAGCTAATATCGCAGAGAAGTGACCGTGGATCACTTCCTTCATCATGGCTTTTGTTGATCTTTTACTCTACACAATGATCAACTAGTTTCTCCAAAGGATGAGATGTAATCTTCCTACCCTTATGTATGTCGATTGATTATATATATATATATATATATATATATATATATATATATATATCTATTCATTACTGGTGATTTCATTATGTTCGTAATGCTTGATTCTATTTGATCACCAGTTTCATGAAATTGGATTCTGAGTTTGACTAGAAAGTACTCTTAGAATTTGAACCGAATGAATTTACTCTTTACATTACATTACTAGGAATAGACCATAACATTTTGATTGCAAATAGCACGATATTATGATTATAATGTTGGGATATTTATTTCATATGTGAGGAATCGATATTCGATAAATATCCTTAGGATTCTCAAATGCGATGAATCAATTCGGGGTGATTTAATGTGTGCATCAGTGATATTAGAAAATGATTCATATTTATTAATATTATTTGGATATTGAGGGTATGAACGATGAAACCCAATCCTATGTTTCTCTTGAATTAATTCAATTCATTTTACTCATTTTCATATATCCGACGCACTAATTCCATTATTTTCGATAAACCATGATCCTTCGATTAAACTTGTTGTCCATTACTATTAAATTGTTTACTTTTATCAGGAACAATCAAGTAACTCAAGTTCCATGGAGACGATCTCTTTTATAAATATTTGTAACCTACGACGATATTGGTTTGCTTGCTAATAGTCTAACAAGTTTCTGGCACCGTTGTCGGTGACTTAAGTGGCTCACTCAATTCTTTCAAATTTTATTTTTCAATTTTATAGGTCATTTTCCTTACATAAGTTGTTTTAATTTATTTTCATTTTAATGAATTCCTTATTGTTATATTTTATTTTCGCTGACCTCGGTACTTACAATTTATTGTAGTTTGTTCTTTTTACTTTATGCAAGGTAAATTTTCTGTAGATAAATTTCTATTTGATCCAGAAATTACCAAGACTGGAAGGAAGAACAAGAAGAAAAAAAAACAAGAAACTAGTAAGCCATCGGGTGAATTTTCTTCTATTGATTCTCCTTCACCAGAAAAGCCACTTGTAATTGATATTATGGCTGATAGAGGAGGAGAAGGAAATAGACCACCAAGGAGAACTCTTGGTGACTATGCTTATCAACAAGGACCAAAACATTACAACAACAAAGTCATTCCTGCTTTCAGTAACAACGTTGTGGAATTAAAGGCAGCATTATGCAATTTGATTGGTTCACACCTTTTTGCTGGAATTGTAACATCCTTCCAATTACTTTATTATGCCTAGGTCATAATACGTAACTAGAAGATGTTAACTTTTCTAACGTAAATTTTTTAACCAAAATCGATTGATAAAAACTTATCTCAATATTAGAAAATTACGCTTATATTGAGCCTGTAGAGACTTTTTGGTCTCTTTAATAAATTACAACTTAGTAATAACTTGTAAATAATATTCCCTACAATAATAGTAATGTCCATATATTACAAAGCATATAACAAAATACTACAAGTCTGCTACATTAAAAGAAATCTTCCAACTTGTCCTCACTTTGTAACTCCTCCTTTCGATTTACCTGTCTGGAATGACACGGGAACATACTAAAATAGTGAGAATTCCAAAGAATTCCCAGTAGGTGAAAATTTACTTATCATACAGTGTCATCATCATCATTCCAGCTACTTCGGTTTATTAAGAAAACATGTGAACAATTATAGTTGATTTTTAATTTCATAAACATATAATCCCGAAGTCGTTTCATTTGATTTACAAACACTTAAAAATAATCTCATACTTCATCATTAATGCAAGCATCATTTTCAATCATGTCAATGCATAGCTTACCTTTGTTATTATCCTCTTTAATACCCTAAACTAGACAATGAGCTCATTACTAGACTTAGGTTGCTCTCGCAGGGTCGTGCTCAGCTTAACTGTATCATCCTTTGGGGTCCCATAGGGTCGTGCTCAGCTTAACTGTATCACCCTTGGGTCGATATGTCTTTCCCGCAGGGTCGTGCTCGGCTTAACCGTATCACCCGTTGGGTACCATCATGGTCGTGCTCAGCTTAACTGTATCACCCTTCAGGTATTATCTTTCTTTAGTCTTTCCCTCAGGGTCATGCTCGGCTTAAGCGTATCACCCTTTGGGCACCATCAGGGTCGTGCTTGGCTTAACCGTATCACCCTTCAGGTCTTATCTTTTTATCTTTCTTAATGCACATGACATGCTCAATGACATACAAAGCTACATAACTCATGTCATACAATTATGTAACAAAACATCAAGATTTCATCATCACAAAAGAAAATCATAACAAAGAACATCATAACAACAAGATTTCTTACTACATATGATTCGGTTCTTCCTATAATCTATATTCATCTAACAGTCATTAAATTCTCATCTTTTAATATGTTAAACTAGACTTCCTAAGCTTTAAAATGAGTGGTCAAACATCTCATTTGGTTAAGTATAGAGGGAGATATGGAAATTTCAAAACAGTTCAAAATTCAACTTACAGCCATACAAATTATCTCAATAATCAAATGATAAATGAAACTAACTTTCACCTACCTCAAACAAGTTTTCTTCCAATTCATGCAAGTATTTGGCTGCACCTCAAGTTATTGAAAGAATGAAAGGCTTGTCTAGTATTTGATGCTTTGGAAAGGTGAAGAAGGCAATAGAAGTGAAGGACTATGGTTTCTATATCAAGAAGGAAGTGAGAAAGCAAAGTGAAGAGAGAAAATGCAATTGGCCGTAAGTTTGAGGGAGAGATATCATGTCTTGAAAAGGAAAGAATGAAAGTGAAATGAAAGAGATGGGAGGGAGAGATTCACGTGAGTTGTTGTAGAAATGGGGTCTTGAAAGTGACTTCCATTTAAGGCCTTCCTCCCCTTATATAGAGTTTGGAAAATAATAAAATATTCAAGAACATTTCTACCCTTTCTAGCTAGTTACTCCCATTTGGTTTCATTAGAATTTAGTTTCATCTTATTCCATTCCATCCTAACTAAGCTCATAATGGTTTTCCTAATTATCTTCTATCCTTTATAATATAAAAATCTTCTAAGCCATGATGACTTTCCTTACAAGTGTCCCACCACTTGGCAAATGTCATGAAGCTTCTCCATGGTTCTCCATCTTTCACGTGACCATCCAATAAATAGGAGAAGATTTTTCTTTTCTTCATGCCATTTTGTACACATGTCCTTCAAGGAATGACACCTTTCATAAAGAAGAAGAATTCAATTCCAACATGACTTCACACATGGCATTCCTTAAGAGGAAGTAAAGTTCAATTTGAACTCTTCTACCTAAAAGATAATATTGAATAATAGACTCTAGAGATTTATCTACAAAATATCTAATCAAAATATCTAGGGGCATTTTGGTAATTTGCCACTTACTCCAGGGGCATTTTTGTCATTTTCACTGCACAATACAGTGACCCCGTTGAACTGCATGAATCATTTGTACCATGGATTTGGCCTGTTGTCCAGGGATGGTACCACATTGCATTGACTAAGAGTTAAGTTAGGAACATGCATCATGACTAGTCATTATAAGATGAATTGGTGAAGTGGTTTGGACGGGTTGTCCATGATTGATTATGTGAATGAAATGTTTGAATATTGTTGTGATAATGTAAATGACCGGATTGTGTTTTTATAATTGATGATATTTATTAATTATTATTTTACATGATGAACTCACCTTTGCTTTTCTTGTGCCATGTGATTTGGTACCTGTGATGATCATGAACCATGTTTGTGTGAGCAGACGGGCAGTAGCAAGCAGTCTGGGAGTTATTTCTTTTTGATGGAGCTGCCAAGTATCTGGGATAATGTTCGATTAGAACCCAACCTATAGATGAGTTGTGATGCCAGGATGGCTTTGGACCATATCCCGGCCACAAGCAGTATTGTAACAACTCACTCTTAGTTAGAAACCGGCTTATAGAAGTGTTCTGTTGCTGGAATGACATTGAATTGTAATCCGGACAGGAGTTGTATTTTGCTAGATGTACCCCTTGTTTTAATGGATACACCCCATTGTTTTGCTAGTTCACTCCTGTTACTTAATCCCTTGTTTCTTTTGAAAACTATGTACACTTTAGACATGGTTGTTTGTAATCACTCCAAATTATGCTCTTATATAAATATATTACGAGGTATGCCAACACTAATTATTCGTGTTTTAATTATTAATATTGATTAAGTTCACTCGCGAAATTTACTACTATTTTTGTAATCAATTTAATGGGATTTTTTTATATAATTAAAAATGTGCATAAATGTATGATGCAGTAGTGACGAGGCGGGTCATTACATGATTTCTATGGAGTTGACCATCAAAGTGGCCACTGTTCAACACCTGGTGATTGCCAACAGGAAAAGGAGGCTCATTATTTGCAAAATCAAACCAGACCTTAACATAACTTTCAAAGAAATTACCAAGGCTACAGAGGTGGTCTAGGTTCAAATCAGTCTTATGGTTGGTGGTAGAAAAATAATAATGCATATTCTGGTCCCACTAACTCTTCTTATGTAGATTCTTCTAACAACTCTTATGCAGGTCCTTCTAACAGTTCTTATGCAGGTCCTTCAAATTGGGGTCCACAACAACAACAACAAGTTCAACTGGTAGAATGTTAAAAATGGAAGATACCCTAACTCAATTTATGCATATGCCCATCACATATCAGAAGAACATTGATGCTTCCATTAAAATATTAAAGTTCAGGTTGGAAAACTTGCAAAACAATTGTCTGAGCATGGAAGTGGATCTTTTTTAGCAAACACACAGGTTAACCCAAAGTAACAATGCAAAGCAATTACAACAAAGAGGGGGACTGTGGTTGGTTTGAAGGATGATTGTGAGAAGAATGAAATGGAAGGAGGTGTAGAAAAAAATGATGAAAAAGAAAGAGTTGAAAAGAAAAAGAGAAAACTGATGAACTGGTGGCTAATGAAGAAGAGGAAAAGAAAGCGGTAAGTGAAGAAGAGAAGCATAAATCCAAGAAACAAGCAACTGACAAAGGAAAAGTTGTATTAAACCATCCCCTAGTTCAGTATCTTCGTTATCCACATGGTCTATCAAAGAAAGATAAGGAAAAGCAGTACAAGTGTTTCTTAGATATTTTTAAGCGACTGCAGATTAACATTGCTTTTTTTGAGGAATTGGAGTAGATTCCAACATATGCTAAATTCATGAATGATTTTCTTACAAAGAAGAGAAGAATTATGGATGATGAAATAGTAGAGTTGGATACATGTTATAGTGCAATTATTCAAAAATTCATTCCAAAGAAATCCAGAGATCCCGGTAGTGTCACAATTTTCATGTTACTATTGGGAGATTATCAATGGGGAAGGCACTTCTTGATTTAGGTGCAAGCATCAACCTAATGCCTTTGTCCATGATCAAGTGGATAGGAGAAGTAGAAATCAGACCAACTAGGATGGTTTTGTACCTAGCTAACAGAACTATTAAGCATCCTTATGAAATTATAAGAGATGTATTGGTGAAAGTAGATAAATTTCTCTTTCCAATCAACTTTGTAGTGATGGATTTGGATGAGGATAGTGAAGTTGCATTGATTCTTAGCAGACCTTTCATAAAGTTTTGATTGATGTTGATGAAGGAAAACTCACTTTACGGTGCAATTCAATGTATTTGAAGCCATGAAGCACCCTAAAGATAAAAGGGAGTGTTTTAGAGTGGATGTCCTAGATGAAGTGATTTCTGACTCCAAGAGGTTCATTCAAAGAAAATATGGTATAGAGAAAATATTAACTGAAGCATTTGAGGACATTAATGAATGTGAAGATTATGAGAGTTCAGATTGTCCCCAACAACTAGATGTTTTCAAGGAAATTCCTTACCATCAATGTCTTTTTCAAGAATTGAAAAAAGAGAAGTAGAATGAAGAATCAAAGATGGAGCTAAAAGCATTACCTCCATATTTGAAATATGTTTTCCTTGCAGGTGATTCATAGAAACTAGTTATTATTAATGCAAATCTTTCTAAAGAAAAAGAAGAAAAGAGATTGGTGGAATTTTTGCAAGAGAACAAAGAAGCCATTGGCTGGACCTTATCAGACCTCACAGGTATCAATCCTTCTTATCGTATGCATAGAATTTTAATGGAAGAAGAATATAAGCATGTAGCTCAACCACATAGACGGCTCAATCCAACCATGAAGGAAGTTGTCAGAAAGGAAGTAGTCAAGCTATTGGAGGCTAGAATGATATATCCTATTTCAGATAGCCAATGGGTAAGCCATGTACAGGTAGTTCCAACAAAAGGTGGTATAACTGTTGTAAAGAATGAAAAACTAAGTTTATTCCAACTCGTAATGTTACGGGCTGAAGAATGTGTTAAACACAAGGTAGCCTCACCTTACCATCTCCAGTCCAATGGGCAAGCTAAAGTTTCTAATAAGGAAATCAAGAAGATTCGGGGGAAAACAATTACTCAATCAAGGAAGGATTGGTCTCAAAAATTAGATGAAGCTATGTGGATATACATAACAGCATACAAAGCTTCTGCAAGACTCACTCCCTTCCAATTGATTTATGGAAAATCTTGTCAATTACGTGTTGAGTTAGAGCACAAAGCTTACAAGGCATTGAAGTTTCTGAACTTTGATCTGAATGCAGCTGGTGAACACATGAAGCTCCAACTTCATGAATTGGAGGAATTGAGGTTTCAAGCTTATAAGAATTCTAAACTTTATAAGTAAAGAGTTAAAGTTTATCATGATAAAAAGCTTTTGAAAATAAATTTTCAGCCCGGTCAACAGGTTTTTTTATTTAATTCTAGATTGAGATTGTTTCCAAGTAAGCTTAAATCTAAGTGGTCTGGACCATTCATCATCAATGAAGTTAGGTCACATGAAGCTGTGATATTGGAGGATCCAGCCCTAAAGAGGACATGTATGGTGAATGGCAGCAGAATCAAATACTACTTGGGTGGTGATGTTTAGAGGCTCACCACTGCTATCCAACTGTAGGAAGTCTGAGCCACAACAAGGGCATTTCTGGGAGGCAACCCAGTATTTCTAAACATTGTTTTAATTTGTGTTACTTGAGTTTTATGTCTTATGTTTATGAACTTTACTTTTGAGTCTTTATTGGAGAATGATGTTTATGAATGTATAATCTATTTTGTAAGAGCTTCCATTGCATGGCCTGGGGACAGACCTATTTTTAGGAGGAGGAATAGTAGATGAGGATGAAGACATGGCAGATCCTATTGATAATTTCATTGGAGGAGATTGAGCTCCTCAGCCATGATCATAAAAAATTTGTGAACTTGTCTTTATGTTTCTTTATTGCTTTGTAGTTTAAACTCCAGTACTTTATTACCTTATTTACTATTTCAAATTTTTGCTTGGATATTTATGCATTTTTGTTATTTTAACTGGTTTAGGTGTGCACTTTGATATGTGTACACAAAGGTTTTCCTATTTTTGGTAGTACACATTAGTGAATAATTTTGTTCTATTAGCGAAGTGTAGAATATATATATCTCTTTTTGGGACTTAAATATAAAATTTTTCTTGGACATAACATGTTTTGGAAAGAATCAGCTACTGTTGATTTTGAAACTTGCCATTGAATTGGATCATAAGACAACAAAGTGATTTTTGGAAACATTGAGAATGAAAAACAATGAATGGCTTTCCCAAATACCAAATGAATTCAGATGTTTTTGCATGGACTTGATAAAGAACAACTTTCAAAACACAAATTTAATTTGAACATGGAAACAAGCTTTAAGCTATAGTAACTGTGTGCAACCACAGATTTTACATTGAGTGTTCTCAGTGATATGTTCTACAATTGATTTTGCATGAATTTCTGATTATCATAACATATGATTCATGGATATGATCTAGGCATTCTTTCTTTCTTTCTTGTACATTTTAAGCCACTGGCCAAAAATTTATATCAATGTATATTGTTTTACCATTTGCAAGACCTTTGAGCCAAACACTTGATATTTTCTTGGAACACTAAATTGCATAAAAATTTCCTATCTTACCTTAGGTTAAGAGAGCAAAGGTGTTTTGTTGGGGATTTCTATCATTTGGTAGCTAATGTGATGTAAATACTTTGTTTTTAAATGTGATTATTGTATAGAAAAGAAAAGAAATAAAAGTATAAAAAAAAGGGAAACAAGTTCTTTGTGAATAAATAAATGTATGAATTATATACATTATGTTCTAAACTATATAGAGTTGTTATAAATTTCATAACTTGGGATGTGGGTATAGGAAATATTGATGACTTGGTAGAAAAGGGAAGAGATAGGAAGTGATGACTCATTTGAGTTGTTAGCTTGTTTTATCTTTGCTTTCCTATTCTCAAGGTATTTTTGAATATCCAAAAAAAAAAAGATTTCTTTCAAGCTAGGGTCAACCCTAAAAGTCCTAATGATCTGTGACGATTATGTGTTTTTATCTTTGATTTGAAGGGAAATGAATTGAAAATTTTATTTATGACATATCAATTTTGGAACTAAGATGAAACACTTGCCAGTGAGAGAATTATACACCTTTGAGAGGTTTTCCTCTATTTGAGTGAACCAGGTGTTTTCTCTTATGTTCTTTAGAAACAAAATACAAATTGATCTTAATATTATTTGGTTATGTGAATTTCATCTTTTATGCTTTCATTTCTCATTGTTAAGTGTTCAAAAATGTTGTTCTGATCACTTTGGAGGTTGATTTTGTACAAATCATGTTCATAGTTTTTCGTGTAGAAGTATTAAAGTGTTTTTATTTTATACTTATACTTCTATTATTCGTAGTTTCATTTCTACACTTTGCTTGAGGACAAGCAAGATTCTAGGTTTGGGGAGTTGATAAGTGTCACATTTTAGTTATTTTTGAGATTATAATGCTAGCACTTATCTTTTGATTTTAGTAGTTTTCTTATAAACTTTCCTTAATTCTAGTTGTTTTATATTTTGTACATTTATAAATGTTGTTGTTTAAATATGGAAGATTCATCCATGCTTTTCTTATGTTTTGATGATTATTTGTTGGATCGAGAAACCAAGCCAAAATAAAGGGCAAAAGGGTCATTTTAGAATAATTTCAGAGTGTCATTCGCCCAGGCTAGCAATCAACTCACCTGGGCTAGTGAGATTACTTCAGACTAAAGTAACCAGCTCACCTAGGCAAGCATAACTCACCTAGGCGAGTTACATTACTTCAGCCTGAAGTAACCAACTCGCCTGGGCGAGTTGGTCTGGCACCTCTTGCACCATTTCATTTAAAAGCCATGCAAAACTGAAGAAAAAAGAAGACCAGCAGACCAGAGAACGTAGAAACCAAGGAAGATGAAAAGTAAGGAGAGAAAGGAGAGAAAAGTGAAGCGGATATCGCAAAGAAGTGACTGTGGATTGCTTCCTTCACCATGTCTTCTATTGATCTTGTGCTTTAAACAATGATCTAGTAGTTTCTCCAAATGATTGGATGTAATCTTCGTACCCTTACGTATTGATGTGTTGTAAACACATCTTGATTTTAGCATTAGTTTTAGGTCATAATTGTAATAATTCGTTAGAAAATAGTATAAGAATTAGTAATCATTAGTAATTTGCACTTTTAAAGCATTTTAATACCAATTGAATGTTTGCAGGCCAAAACAAGGGAAATTAAGAGCAAATAAAGGAGAAAACAAGAGCTGCTATATCACGCTACTCGCGCCATGTTTCACGTGAGTCGCGTGACAAACCCAAGAATAAAGCCAATCCAGCTCTGACCTCTCACGCGACCTACTTGGGAACTCACGCGAGTCGCGTGAGTACTTAAAGGAATAAGCCAATTAACTCTGGAAAGCCACGCGATCCACTTCACAGGTCACGCGCTTCGCGCCATTCTCTACTGCCATGTCACGCGAGTCGCGTGGTGTCGCGCGCGAGTCGCGTGACACTGAATCTCCTTCCTGAATTAAAGAATATCTGTTTTGAAATTAGACCCAAGCTGTTGACAAGTTACTGTAATTAAAACACTCGATAAATAAGAGTGTTTTCGAGACTTTTAGAGACACACACACAGAGACAAAAACCTAGCTGGGGAATAGATTGAATCTTTGACAGCAAACCCTAGGAATCAAGATTGAAGCCAATTCTGCAGAACCATGTTTCATCTAATTGCTTTGGTGTTCTTGAAGCCTATGGCTAGCTAATCATCTTATTGTGGGAAGGCCATGAACTTATGAGTTTCCTTCTGTAAATTGACTGGTAGTAAATGCATATGTTTTGTTTATTTTAGTTCTTTTCTATGCTTATATCTATCTTGTTCAGAATTGATCACTCTAGATAAGTATTGAGAGTTATAATTCGCAATGGACACGTTGGAATTATAATATCAGACTTGTTAAGATTAACACTTGTTCTTCGCCTAGACATAGGGATGCGTAAGTGCGGAGGTATAATATGTTCTTTGATTTCTTGAATTGACTAGTTTCACTAAGACATTAGGTTATGAAATCAGTTCAAAGGGTTAATTCACTAAGATATTAGGGATTAGCCAAAAATAGGAAAGACTTATTCTCCGAATAAACATAACACGAACCCATAAGATTTGTTCTTTGATTTCTTAGTTTGACAGAATCGCTAGAAGGTTAGGGTTCTCGATCGAATTAAAGGGTGAAATCGCTAGTTAATGCTCTTAAGAGTCTAGGATTGACGAAATTAGGAGAGACTTGTCTTATGTAATCTTAAAAGATAAATCATCAGTCAATTGAAGGAGGTAATACTTATAAGGGATTGCGCCTGACCACAATCACTTCTCATTTGGTAATCTTCGATTTTAATTTACTGTTTTAGTTCAATTTTCTTTCTCAATTCAACACAATCATCCAACTACTGTTGCATACTTTTTTCTGTTTCTTGTTCAATCATAATCTGTATAATTATTGCGAAATCTTTCCAATCCCTGTGGAGACGATACTTTACTTACACTTTATTACTTGTTAAACGATCGGTGCACTTGCCGTAAACATATTCGCATAAATCGCGCAACACGTATCTCTTTGATATATTATATTTATATGAATCATTTCTACTCATTACTGGTGATTTCATTCTATTTGTAATGCTTGATTCTAGTTTCATGAAATTTGACTGGAAAGTACTCTTAGAATTTGAACTGAATGAATTTACTCTTTTAGTTATGTTGCTAGGAATAGAGCATAACGTTTTGATTGCAAATAGCACGAGATTATGATTGTAATGCTGGGATATTTATTTCATATGCGAGGAATCGATATTCGATAAATATCCTTAGGATTCTCAAATGTGATGGATCGAATCGAAGTGATTTAATGTGTGCATCAGTGATGTTAGAAAATGATTCATATGATGTTGTTAGGTCTGAATTGTCCATTGACCACTGTAAGACCTATCATATCATAGATTTTGATGATTACAAAAGTATAAATTATTGATGGGCTAATGAGTCATTATTAACCAAACAGAACCTACTACATAAACAAGCTCGCTTATTATTAAATCACCTTCTACAGGTCTAGTAAGTATGTGTCCACTCATAAGAAAATGATTTTGTTAAGATATATTCAACACCCAACACATTGTTAAATTAATCATGTCCACTTATTGTAAAAATCAATGTTTGCACACTAAGTTGTTTCTATATGCGCCACTAGACTTAAGTCACTTATACACTTCATTTTATATCTTTATAAGTGATGTCTAACAAAGTACAAAAGGACTATGTTAGCTACTAAGGGAAGTGCACGATCTCACTTTTCAAATTTCAATTTTGCCTCTCATTATTTGAAATTGATAACATTTGAATTTAAGGAAAGGAAAAAATAGAAGGGAATAAAAGGAATTTGCAAAATATTCCTCAAGGGTCACTTTCATCAAGGAAGAGATGCACATGCAATTTTATGTACTATTATTCCTATCCTCTCCATTTAGAGCACGTTACATGATTTCACCTTCAACCGTGAGACAACGTTCATATCAAGGCTCATCGCTGATTCCGTAATGAAACCTTCACTAAAGTTATAAAAGTTGTATCTTGCTCAAGAAAATAACAACGAAAATATATCAAGGGAAAAACAAGCACAAGTTCTCTGAAGCAAAACCCTGCTAAATTAGTGGATGACACACTTAGCACTTAAAATTTTCATCCTTTGCTAAGCAAAGTTTATTTGTATTTGAGCTTAATTGTAAATCCACTCTTTGAGTGTTATTGAATCATTGTATTCATTCAAGCTTCTGTTTGTAAAAGCCAGGAGTGACATAATGTTAAACAATACTTAGGTGTTCTTAGATTCAAGGAGAGTCTAAGGATGTGCAGGAGTGACATAAAGAATACTTGTATGGTTAAGAGTGGTAGGATAGAATATTTTTTTGTAATCAAAGTTCTGATTAGTGAAAACCTTTAAAGTTATGTAAAGGAGAACTATACGTAATTTTGTTTGAGTGGACTAGTATAAATCAAGTGTTTTTACTTCTCTCTTAAGTTGTTTGTTTAAGTATACTTTTAAGCTCATCTTGACACACTTGCTCACTAAGTGTTTATTTGAAAAACTTTTGTGAAAATCTTGTTTACTTGTTACAAACTGGTTTTCACTTAGTGTATGACACTGTTTGTATCTATCTTTCTTAACTTTGCGATAAAAAGTCATTATTTGCAAAAAAATATTATTATCTTAGATTAACACACTATTCAACCCCCACTTCTAGTATGATTGCTGATATTTCAGGTGCTTGATATATCTGGGAGTAACGCGGCTAAAGCTACTTATGCGGCTTTATGTGACCGTCATTTTGGATATACCATTGACGGTATCTTGGTGGAAACTTGGAATCTAAAAGTCCCTGCAAAGATTAATATTTTTCTTTAGAGACTTATTAGAAACCATATTCCAACTAGTGATAACTTATCCAGAAAAAATGTGAATGTTGGAAATGTTGAAATGGTGATACTAGTTGTCTGTTCTGTAGTGGACATGATGAGACTCTCATACACACTTTGTTTTGCTGCAAAAGAGTATAGGAGATATGGAAAAGTTGTTATGGTTGGATTAGTCAAAAAATGATCCTAGACTGGCTTAGTGAGAATGCATTATTGCCAACATATGTTTGTGTCTGGGAGCATGATCATTCAAATACGGTGTGTAATAGTATGAGTCCTCCAGAATAATAGAAATAAAATTATTTTCAATGGAAAAAGTTTTGACAAGCAGAGTATTATGTAGAAAATCATTTTCCATGTGTGAACATTGGAGTGTGTTTTCTTGGATAATGATAATCGAGAAGCAGTTAGTGAGGTTGTGGTTGCTGTTTGAGGAAATTGAGGGTTTAGTGTCTGCATAGGTAAAAAAATATTATGTGAAACATATCGTGTAAGATTCTTTTCCATGATGACAGTAGCGTGGAAAATTTTTGTAGCAGGGAAGTTATTGGTTATAGCAAAGTGTGGCGTATAAATGTGGTGTTCATGTAATAATATATCTCATTTATGTTGGGTTAGGCTTATAGCAGTTATGTGTATGGATTTTCTTCCTACACCATTCAAAAATCCAATAATCTAATAATAACAATTGTACCGTCCAAATATGGTAAAATTACATGTGGCTATTATTGCAAGGTCACCGTACATGTTGTAACGACCTGTCTCGTCGCTACGGTATTACTAACTCTAATCGTGCATATTTCAAATTTTATTGAAAACTCCATTAATTTGATTACAAAAATGGTGGTAAATTATTTATGATATTACACTTGTCATACTAAATATAAATATATAAATAAATACACAAACATGTATATCTTAAACCATCACATGTCAGGATATAAGTTAATTGTATTTACAAGTATTTACGCCTAAAATGTACATATCCTTCAAAACGAAATCAAAAGACCAACTAAGAAAAAGTTGACTATCAAAACACAACTCTTTTCCAAAAAGTAATCCATCATCATCACGACGGCTCGACGGCTCCAACCAAAAAGAATCTCCCTCTAGAGTCACCTAATGCTACCCATCTGCTCACACGAACGAAGGTTCGCGATCATCACAGGTACCAACCACACGGTACAACAAATGCAAGGGTGAGTTTATTATATACAACCAACAAACATCAGATAGTAGAAATTGGGAAGGAAACAACATTACCCACCACAATTATTAACAAAAATCAGTGATTCCAATACACACTCACAAACCAATCATCCAATGCATTTCACAACTCAAACAATCATGCATAGAATGATGCAAGCACCTGACTCATCTATCAGCATGCAATGTGGTACCATATCCTGGAAATAGCCTCTCACAGGAAAAATGATTCACCGCCTATCAGGGCCACCCTATCGTGCACTGGCCATTCCCCCCCAAGTGATCAGCCAGCGTCGCTAGGGAATTCCAAACGACCCCTTAGTACCTGCGTTTTCAGCCCACTAAAACCCACAAGTACGCGCGTGCCTTCATTCTATTTCCATCCATGCAAATGAAATATGAAACATGGGCATCACCAATGCATAACCCGGCTAGGAACAAGTCCTTCCTCGCAAGGGTAACCCTTCATGCACCCCCCCCATGTACATTTGTAACACACCAATGTGGACTCACCGATGCACTGACCGTGGCTAGGAACAAATCCATCCTCGCAAGGGTAACCAACCGGTCATTGCATCCCACATGTACATACACAGCCTACAACCATGGGCACCATCAATGTATGACCTGACTAGGAACAAATTCTTCCTCGCAAGGGTAACCCGTCATACACCACCATGGGTATACATGTATATCCACACACAATGACATTGTTCACATCAACATTATCTCTCATCAATGTCATTATCAACCTCAACATCATATCATCTCAATATCATCATGCATATCATTATCATCTCATTTCAACATCATCAACCACGTCAACATTATCTCATTTAAACATCATCAACTACATCAACATTATCTCATTTAAACATCATCAACTACATCAATGGCATCTCAATTTCAATATCATCAACAACATCACAAGCAATCACATTTTACATCTATACATAATACATATGCCTGAGATTCACATTCCCCAGGTCTTCAGACAATCCAAATTTCATACATTCACAATTCATCATATAACAAGACTGATATTTTTAGGAAAATTCTAAATTAAAAAGAAGGACTACAATATATAAAACACACTCTTATACCCATTTAAAAATTTAATAAATAATTAAATAGGAAAACAATTTATAAAATTTTGGGCAGAATCTCCTCTGTAATTAAGACTTTTCCCAAAAATCTAATCATTACAACAACAATATCATTCACAATTTTATCCATCAATAACAAATTCATCGCATCTCATTAGTTAAAAACACAGTTTTTCTTGAAAGTGAGCACACAACAGGAACAAATATACATCAATAATAAATGTATCACATCCCATTAGTTTAAAACATAACTATTCTTGAAAACCAACACACAACAGGGACATGCAAATATCCTCAGAGTTGGACTCCTGGCCCCCAACTATGGTACCAAAACTATAACTAAATAATAAACTCCCCTTACCTAACTAGTTCTCCTTATTAATGCTGAGCGGTGTTGTTTTGTGTTCCTTTAAATACGCGTGCTTGTCCAAACGCAAAGCTCTATATACCAAATCGAAGATAATTTAGTATAGATTTCCATGGTAAGATCAATATTAACATTTGGGGTCAAATACCCACTCAAATCGAAAATGGGCTAAACGGTGTTTTGGGAGTTCACATCAAAAGGCATCATTTTGAAATTCCGATCACACCAATGTGACCGGGGTTCAACAAGGATCATAGAAATGACATCAATTTCATAAAAAGGAGGCTTTCACAACATCTCATTTTCAAAGGGTTTTCAAAGGAAGTGTAAAACTCCCAACAACGGTACCCAAAACACAAGAGACACTAAGAGAAGCTTAAACTAGTTAGAAGAAGACTAAGGAAACTAAGATTACCTCAAGGAAACCAAGAAAGAAAGATTTGGAAGCTCCATTCTCTACCGAAACTTCGAGAAGAGTTTCGAAGATTCCACTCCGATTAAAGGGTTCCTCTCCGTGCAGTGGTCTCGTGGCAAGCAACGGCGGCCTGTGGTGGTCACCGGTTGTCTTGGGTGGTGGATGAGGAGGGGAAGAAGGTTGGGTGCTGTTTTGGAGGAAGAAGGAAACCATTTTCATGATTTGGAGGCTGTTGGATGTATTTAACACCGACTTGACTCGCCCAGGCGAGCAAAAATGCCAGCAAAATTCGCCTAGGCGAGCTGACCCATTTTAGAATTTCTGCTTCAGTGAAAAATTAAAATCTCGTATTTCATATATTAATTCATCAATCCCAACGGTCACATGTTAGATATGTGGGTTAGGAACCCACCTTTAAAAGTTTAAGGCGATCCCACCATTCAAACTCAGAATCACACCATTCAACGCAGCTCAAACAAACTCCACATAACTTGACTTCTACACCAAGCAATTGCACATGGATAATTCACATAACATTTCAACTAATCCTAATTAATAAAATTAATCAAATTATACAAGGAATACATCACACATATATTTTAAGTTATCTAAATTCAGGGTGTTACACACATGGACATCTCCCACGTCAACATTGCTGCAATTAATAGTGCTTAGTCACTCTCCAAGTGTCAACCTGGACACATGTGTCTGCCCTCCATGTCAGCCCTACTATAGGAGCGCCGATGTCGACTTTCTACAGGAGCACAGACGCTTACTATGCTAATCTCCATATCAACAACATTTATCTCCTTATCAACAGCATATCAACTATGCTTGGATATTCAAATAGGTGTAACCAACTTATCATATCATATTTCAACAAAGTTATCTACAATCTGTTATTTATCTACAAATAACAGTATATCAATAAGGTACATATTATCTTATATTTAAATTAGATAACTGCCTGCTATTATCTATTATTATCTTATCTATAGATTACTAACAAACAAAGGCCAAAGACCCACACTCCACACTATAAACACAGCCTTAAAGGTTCTCTCTAAACACCTCTGATCATACACTTCATACACAATACTTGAATGCATTACTCAAGTTACTCATTCTCTAGATCTCATACTGAGTTCCCACACTCAGTTATTCTCCTATAATTGATGTACTTGCTTGAGCGTCGGAGTGTTTTTCCTTTGTTTTGTAGGTCCCTTTCCTAAACAAAGCCGAGTCACCCTCCGACGTGTAGAATTTGGAGTCCACCTAGACCACGTCTAGTCCACACGTGGAATTTCCAGATTTTGGTAAGAACATTTGGTGCCTACCATGGGGCCCAAGTAAAACTTACCTTGCGGCCTTTAACCCAGACAACTCATCGGCACGCATTCATGGTCAGCACACGCTCCAGTGTTAGACGCGACATGTAACACCCTGAAATTTCAAGTTGCTAAGTTTGATGTTTGATGTGTGTTATGTTGCTTAATTAATTGATTTAATTGGTAATTGTTGTTTTGTGTTTCTGTTTTGGTATGCGTGTTTGGTGATTGATATGTTAAGTCAACTCTGTTTGGCCTGTGGTTGCTATCCGTGCACGCATAGTGGACATGTTCTGTCAGCGAGGTATATAGGCAGTGGAGTGGTGTTGCAAAAGCTTATTTATTCCTTTCTTCTATTCTTCTTTGCGCCTTTCTCTCCTTTTCCCTCTAAGCTTACCCATACCCAGAAACCTTTCTTCCTCAACCTTTCTGTGTCACCTTCAACCCCGAGGACCACCGTAGCTTACAACGGAACCCCTACGTCAAGAGGAACCTCGTGACCGGAGCGGAAGTCTTAGACAACCCTTCTTGAAGAATGGAGCCCTGCTCTTGCTTTCACGCTTCAGAAGTCAGTATTTCAGCACCGCTAGACTCCACCAAGAACTCTTGGTTAGGTAAGGGGAGTTTATCATGTTTAATAACAGCTTTAGATACCATAGTTGGGGACCAGGGAGTCCGACTATGAAGATGACTGCATGTCCCTACTGTGTGCTATTTTGGTAGTAAAACTGTCTTTTAACGAATGGGATGTTGTATGTTGATGTTTGATGGTGTTCTTGTGTGTGGATGTTTGATGGTGTCCTGGTATGAAGAGTGGGATGATGTTTTGTGGGGGAGTTGATGTTGTAAGAACTTCCCATGCAGGTGTGTGAGGTTGGCACTTTGATGCTGAAAACACCTAAGACACTTTTTAGTAGTGTTTGTGGAGGTGTCGGATATCGGGTTGGGTATACTAAGCTGAACTCTTTACATAGCATGTGAAATTCAATTTTTTAAAGGCTGGGGCCCCATTTGTCTCTTTTTTTCTTCACGCGATTCCAATAACCCATGTGTAGCTCCACCGTACGAGCCAGACCTTTTACGGTAAAAACCCCGGCTCATCTTGCTTTGTTTAATGGAGCTGCTGAAGCCTTTAGCAGATATCAGATGGGTGGGGCATTCATCCTTTTCAAAAAGAAAGGGCTCCCTTTTGAGGCGGCAGGGGTCTTACTTGATCTGGGTATTCCCTTATCTTCGTCTTAGTCAGTCAAGCTAATACATACATGCGGGACATGACTCTTAGTAGTCCTTGTTGGTGGATGTCGATATACCGGGTTCCTTACCTAGGATTGTTCCCTTAGAGTTGTTAAGCTCACTCTTTAGATATATTGGGTTCCTTACCCGGGGGTCTGTTATTCTCCCCCATAGAGCTGCTGAGCTCAAGTTCTTCTAAAAGAGCCATCGAGTTCCTACCTCGGATGAGCTCATGTCTTTTATGGAGAAGAGCCATCGGGTTCCTTACCCAAATAAGCTCGTGCCTTCTCGCGAAAAGAGCCATCGAGTTCCCTAAACTCGGATGAGCTCGTGTCTTTTTGGGAGAAGAGCCATCAGGTTCCTTACCCAGATGAGCTCGTGCTTTCTTGGTATAAGAGCCATCGGGTTCTCCTAACTCGGATGAGCTCATATCTTCTCGATAAAAGAGCCACCAGGTTCCCCTACTCGGTTGAGCTCGTGTCCTTTTCTTTAGAACGACAGGGTTCCTTTCCTGGGTTTGTTCATTGTCTCGAGTTGTTGAACTTGCCTTCTTTCCTTTAGGGTTACCAGGTTCCCTTCCCATGCCTATTCTTTCTTTAAATCGATTAAGCTCATTCCTTCCTTTGGAATTGCCGGGATAGTGCTGTCTGTTTTAATCGATTACAAATGCTTATGTAATTGATTACATAGTGCTGAGTCCGTCTTTGGTGTTTTGAAGTCCAAGGTTCGACCTTGTTCGATCTTGTCTGCCCTTGTCCAACCTTGTCTGACCTCGTTCGGGTCCTTACCTCATGATCATAGTGGTTATGTCTAAGTGCCAACCCGGACACCTAATACTTCACACCGGTCCTCTAGTCTATGTTGTGTACTATGGACGTATGTAATGGATCTATATGATAATGCTAAAACCTTGGAAGGTTGGCTCGTGAGTTGATGATATGCATTGATACCATGTGGGGTGCATGGCGGTATCCTTGCTAGGACAGGTTTGTTCTCGGGGCAGGCCATGCATTAATAGTGCCCATGGTTATCTGATGCGGGTGGATATACATAGATACCCACGGGGGTGTATGGAATTAACCTAGCCTAGAAAAGTACATTCCTAGTCGAGTCATACATTGATGGTGTCGTGGTGATATACTATGTATAGACACGTGAGATGCCGGGACCGAGTGGTTAACCTTGCAAGGACCACGATCAGTGGATCGATGATGCCCTCGTTTGGGGCGGCCTCGTTTGGGGCGGTACGTATGTACGTGGGGGTGTATGGCATTATCCTAGCCAGAACCGATTTGTCCTGGGCCGAGACATACATTGATGGTGTCTATGTGACATACTATATTTGCACGACGGAAATAAGATGATTGACTATAGGGTACTAGAGTACTAGGGGGCCACGTCTGTTGGGTACTCCTTCTGACACTCGGATACTGATCACTACCGGGGGGGAGCGACCTGTGCACGACAGAGTGACCCTGACAAGCTACTGCATCATCGAGATCACAGGGATGGGATATTTCCATGATGGTACCACATTGCACGCTGAGAGAATGGCAAGAGCATGCATCATGCTAGGTGTAACACCCCAAAAATTTAAGAATCATGGACAATTACTACAAGTCAAATGTTAATGAAAAGACAGTAGGAAATTTTAGGGCAAAATGACAAGAACGCCCCTAACAGTTTTAGAAATGACGTTTATGTCCCTAGGATGAAAATGACAATTTTGCCCTGAACAATTCTAGAAATGACCAAGGTATCCTTAAGTAAAATTACCAAAATATCCTTGGACAATTTCCCAAATGACAGTTAGGTCCCTAGGGCAAATGACTAAAATGTCCCTGAACATTTGCACAAATGACCAAAATACTTTTATAGCTCTGATAAGGTCATATCAACTTCAGTAAGATTATGGAAACCTGATAAAAGTCTAGTAAGCTTTTAGATAAGAAAATTATTTACATTCCTAGTGAAGAAAAACTATGGAATGAAATATTTAGAAATTTTAAGAGATAAAAGAATGGAATATAGACCAATTTGAGTTCTATAAAAGCACAGAAAAAGGAAAGATGTAATCTGGGAATTTTACTCTTAGTTATGAAACGAAGTACTAAATAAATAGTCTAGATCTTTTACTAAATTAAAAACAAAATGAACCAATAGAAATTTAGAAAAAGTTATTAGAAGGAAATTAGGAAACAATGATGGTTTAAGGAAATTTTTATTGAAGAAAATTCCCTCTTGACTTCTTTAGACACGGAGGAAGTTATAGTTATTATTTCAAAAACCCCAACGGTCAAAAATTAGATATATGAGTTAGGATTATACCATTAAAAGTTTAAGAAGATCCAACGGTTAATGAGTTCGGAATGAAAATGTTTGTAACACGGGTTTTTGGCAGAATTTTTAGACGAAGATTAAAACTATTCCACGGTTTTGAAGCAAATGGAACACCCCATGGCTGAGTAATTTCACGTGAAAAACCAGCTGAAAGTAGAAAGGAGTAGAATAGTCTTGAACTAGGACACATGTGTGTTAAGGAAGCATTAGCCAATGGGAAGAAGACAACCAAAAAGCAAGGCAATAAATAGCTTGAGATATTTTCACTTAAAGGCTAAGTAACTAAGCATATAAAAGGGTTGGGGGAGCTGATTTGCACGACCAAAAAACATCTCACTTTCAGCCATCCCTTTCACTTATTCCTTTCACTTAAAATACAAGCAAAACCAAAGTTCCCACTTTAAGCAAGTTCACGTGAAGAAGGCTAGAAGATTGGAAACCAAGTTGCTGAAATTTTAACAAGGAAAGCCAAGGTATGGGGAGTACTATGGTACACATGCTTAGATAATTAACTATACTATGTAATCTTCTAATTCTATAAGATTTCAGCTAAGTTGTCATTTATTTCCATAGCTTTAAAGCTTGGTGTACTAGGTGTTGGTGATAATGCTTCAAAGAAATAAAATAACACCTAAATGATAATTTAGATAAAGTAATTAAAGGAATAATTAACTTGAATCTAGTTTAGTAAGAAAGTGACTAGAAAATCTAAGTATTTATATTTTACGACTATATTTACTTTAGTAAAGATTGCATGTCATCTTGCTATTACTTGATGATTTAATTTTACTAAGGTTGTTCATTATTTTGACTACTTGCTTCATGTGGTTGGATGTTGGTTAATTGTTATTGAATCTTAATTTGTACTAAGGTTGTATTTTACTTACTTGATGTTGTAGAGTTGTTAATTTAATATGGCTGTCTGTTATTATCGTGCTATATGTAAAGTTGTTGTTATTATGTTGTTGTATAAGGTTGCTGTAAGTCATAGACAGTTGTACATTTTAGTATGTTGCTGTTATAAATTTTATTATGTTGCTGTATTTAATAACTGCTGTATGATACTATGTTGCTACATGCTGCTGTATATTGTTGTATTTGTAATTCAATGAGGCTGTAGGTTATGTTGCTGTGTTTAATAATTGAAGAATGATATTTCGTTGCTGTAAGTTGTTGTTTATGTTATTTGGTTGCTGTATACTGTAACGCTGTTGTATATTTAATTAGGTTGTTGTATATTAATTTATTTATGTTGCTGTATGATATTTAATATGTGGCTGTATGGAGCTGGAATTGTAACCAAATAGTGCTGTATGGGTTGCTGTATGATATTTTAATATGTTGCTGTATATTTGTAACTAAATGGTGTTGTAGGTTGTTGCTGTATATTTTATGATGTAGCTGTATGACATGTTAATATTCACTTGATGTTGAGCTTTGTTGAGATTCTGTAACAAAGATGATTTAAGAGTGAGTTGTTGGTTATTTTGTGTTCCACTGGAGTGGGTGGGACCATCTGATATGTATTCCACTGGAGTGGGTGGAATTAGTTGATATAAAAAATTGAAATAAATGATAAAAGAGGTAAATGAAAAATAAAAATCAGTCATTACATACATCATTTGCATTTATCCCCTCAGAGCGGAGGGAGGTCCCACTGGAGTGGGTGGGACTGTTCCACTGGAGTGGGTGGAACTGTTTTATGGTACCTTTTTATCCCCTCGGAGTGGAGGGAGGTCTCACTGGAGTGGGTGGGACTGGTTTCACTGGAGTGGGTGAAACTATATTGATTTTGGTACCCTTTATTTAGGCCTCTGAGATCTCAGTCATGCATCATGATAATAAAGAAAGCATGCATCGTTAATCAGGCATCTGTCTTATAATTATTATTTTGTTTTGATTATTTATCTGTTTTGCTAATTTGTCTTATAATTATTATTTGTGTTGATTATTTATCTGTTTCTGTTGATTATCTAACCATGTTTATCATATACTTACCCGAGTTGTGTCTGTGGTTGACACCTGTGATGACCCCAAATTAATTTGGGCGAGCAGAGGAACAGTAGGCTAAGGAAATCACTGAGGAAGGAGCTGGATATTCTATATGATGCTAGATGTTCTGTAAACTGTATTTGTGATTTTCTGTTTGTCTGTATTTGATGCTACGCTGAGCTGTATGTATTTTATGTTGTAACAGACTATTTGGAACTGTGCTGTACTTGGACTGTTAACAATATGTGTTAAGGAATTTTATTTGCATGATCCGTGGTGAGGAAAATCGTTTATATTACTGACAACTCTTCGATTTAGCAAGCAAAGCGAAAAGAATTTTGTGAAAAATCATAACTAATTCTAATACAAAGTGGACACAATATTTTATCTAAAATAAACTGAGCACGAGAGAGTAAAGAAAGGCGTTACACTAGGCATTATAAGTTGACTTGTGGAATGTCTGTAGATTGATTGTCCATGTTGGTAGTGTAATGGAATGCCTGGATGATAGGTGATATTGTGATATTTGAATTGATCTCCTTAACCGATGTTATCTGTTGATTGTTATTTTATATGATGAACTCACCTTTGCTTTGTTGTACCATGTGGTTTGGTACCTGTGATGATCGCAAACTGCGTTCATGTGAGCAGACGGACAACAGTAGGTGCTTTGGAAGATGACCATTTTTTTGGTTGGAGCCGCCGAGTGGTCGGGATGTCGATGGACTAGATCCCGGGTAGGAGTTATGTTTTGCTAGTTACCCCCTTGTTTTGATAGTCACACCCTGTGTTTTGATAGTTGCACCCTGACATTTAATTTCTTGATTCCTTTGAAAAATACTTATGCTTTTTAGACATGGTCGGTTGTACCCACAACTAAACCACGTCTTGTATATGTATATGGACTTGAGATGTCTCATATGTATCTTATTTACGTGTTTACTTTATGATGATGATTATTATATACTCGCGAAAAAATTCACTACGATTTTCCCTAATCAAATTAAAGTGATTTTCAATTTAAATATGTTAATGGCGTGGTTAAGAGTTAGTGATACAGTAGCGATGAGGCGGGTCGTTACACGACACCCATGTCGATGCGTTTAACCCCCCCACCCCCAGACCACCATGACTAACGCCTACACAATTCAGCAACTCCAACACTGTATGACGGAGATGGAACGAATGTATTAGGAAGAGATCCAACGATTGAAAGCTGACTGCGATCATTAAGAAGCCAGAGCGAGACATCCCCAAGGAGATGAATGCTCCCTTGACACTAGAGAAGAACAGACACAAGATGAATCACATCCTTAACAACATGTCAACCCTCTGATTATTCGTAGTTCTACACAGGGCTACCGAATGGAGAGGCATAACACATGGCGCAATCCCCTCATGGACCGCATCAGGGAAGTCGAAATACCGTTTGGATGGAAATCTCTACAGTTAGCGAGGTATGATGGTACCACTGATCCAGATGAACACCTTGATGCCTTCCTCTCATAGGAAAATCTTTACATAAACAACGACGCCATATTATATCGAGTGTTCTCTACGTCTTTGAAGGGGGTAGCATTAGCATGGTATGGTGGCCTCCCTGAACGGTCTATCGACAGTTTTGACACCCTTGTCAAGAGATTCAGCGTGCAATACGCAACCAGCCGAACCCATAGGCTGACCTCTGCTGCACTAGTGACATTACGCCAAATAGATGATGAACCTCTTCACAAGTTCATGGAACGATTTGGACAACTGACTGTCCAAATTTGAAACCTCAACCCCGAGGTAGCACTGCATGCCATGATGCCACTTCGACCTGGAAAATTCGCAGATAGTCTATGCAAAAAACCTCCTTTTAGCAGGGACGAAATACGTGAATGTGGTAAGGCTTACATACAGATGGAAGAAATTGAAAATGATATGAATATCTCACACTTAACCAAGAAGAGGGGGTGAATTGGTTAAACCTTGGTAAATTAAAATTTCTTTAATCAAAAACAGAGTTCTTAGGATCTTTATCACTTTTCAAAACCAAGAAACTTTATTCAATCAAGTAGCTCAGCCCCAAAGAATTCAATGAATCAAAACTTATATAATTGGTCAAGCAATTTAATTAAGAACACAATGAATATAGTGAGTTAAGGGATAGAGAAGCAAGACACAATCAGATTTATACTGGTTCACTTCAACACTAGAAGCTACATCCAGTCTTCTTCCAACCAACACTAGTTTAGAGTTCCACTATTATAATTTTCAGTTCTTACAATCAATTACAATGTCTCCCTTTATCAACCCTAGATAAAGTACAGAAATCTAAAACCCTATTAGATTCTAAGAGACAAGAACCTGAGAACACTACTCAGTTCTTTCACCTAGAGAACCTTACTCTAGATACATGCAAGAACTCAATTCCAATAGCCAATTCACAAAGAAAAATCAAAACGAAAATTACAACCAGATTAAGGAGAGAAACAACCTGATGATCCAATGATGCAATACAAAATGAAATTACCAGCTCAGGTTGAATGATTACAAATCAAATAGCACAGCTTTCCTTAATCTTGAAAAGGTTTCAAGCTCCAAGAATGACTCAAACACTCATGATTAAAGCATAATGGAGCAAGAAAGAATTTATCCCTTAGCAAACTCTTAAGAATGCTCACAAGACTGTTTAAGCTCAGAAAATTCAAATGGGTAATGTTCCACGAAGTTAGAAAAGCAACTGAGCCATGGTTCTATTTATAACAGATTTTTATAACTGCTTGTAATCGATTAAATCACCATTTTAATCGATTAAAACACTTATGTAATTGATTAAGTCACCACTTTAATCGATTAAAGTGTGCATGAGTCTTCTGGGTTTGAGCAACGAGCAAATTAATCGATTAATACGAGCTATAATCGATTATTCTAGTAGCACTGTGTTTTCTAAAAGACTTGAGTAATCGATTACGAATCCTGGTAATCGATTATTCTAGTTCAGCATGATTTTCTCAAAACGTTGTGTAATCGATTACGAATCTTGGTAATTGATTATTCCAGTAAAAC
>QARZ01040906.1:0-43233 GCA_013407115.1 Glycine latifolia
ATATATATATATATATATATATATATATATATATATATATATATATAAATTAAAATAAGAAGTAAAAAATGCTAGACTTACATAAAATTAACATTATATTTTTCCTATGACTCTTCCCTCTCCTAAACAAAAACAATGTTATTTAAATTTAATTATTCTCTTAACTTAAAGTCAGGAGACTATAAAAAAAAAGGATTATCGAAATAAAATTTATCACTTGGAAGTTGTGACTGTCATCTCATCTCATGCATCTTTGAAAATTCAGATATGGTTAATAAATACATGCAAGGTTATCAGAATCGCATTCTACGTAGAATCATGGAGGCCTCTAGAATCGTAAGAGTCTAGTTCAAGAAAAAAAATTACCTATATATAAATATGAAACAATGACATAACTAATTTTGTCAAATTAAATGAGTGCAATTATAAATAAGGGATACTAAAAAATTCAAAATAACAATTAAAGTATTAAAGTTGATAATACAAGTAAAGTGTATTAATAAAAAAGAGAGTGTAAATAACAATTACTTAAATTAAAATAAAAGTCCAATTTTTAATATAAAAAAAATGAGCAGGTGTATGGCAAGCAAAAAACGGGTGCAGGAAGCAAAACGACCCAATTTCGAAAAAACCTAATCTTCCTGTATAAAAGCTTCTCTTCTTCCGCTGCACTCATTTCTCACGTTCTGCTGCTGATGCTGCACTCATTTTCTCACGTTTTGCTGCTGCGCAGCTTCATCTCCACATATAAAAGCTTCTCTCCTTTTCTTACCTTTTAGTTGTCCTCATTAACGCGAGTTTGTAAGAGGTTTGGTGGTTGCAAAGGATTGATGGAGGTGCAATGGTGGTGTGAATTTGACAGAGATGTGGTGGTTCCAAAACGGCGCCGTTTTACACAACCAGACTCGCAAACTCGCTGCTTACTCACGATTCTGCTTGGAATCGGGCAATTCTATGTAGAATCGCACGAGTCTACCCCTAAAACGAGTCTGCAACCGATTTAAAGCGCTGAGGGTAGGTAAACTCGTAAAATCGTGAGATTTTGCGATTTAAATCGTGAGTTTGACAACCATGAGTACATGCATTCACCCAACACTTCTACCACTTCATTCCTTGCTTTTTGATAGAAACATATTATCTAACAATTGTACCAATTCTCCTTGGTGTAGGGCAGATCGTAGAGTAAAGGGAAGTGCATGACCTAACCAATGACAATTCTAGAGTAAACAAAGCAACAAAAAACACATTCACAAATATATTATATACTCCAACCAAAAAACTGCAGCACCATCTGAGTTTATAAAATGCCACATTCTTAAACAAACATTTCATATTACAAGGATTAAGCAATGGATACTCCCAATAAACAATATAATTAAATCAGAATATTATGAACCTGTCCTTCGCTTATTAAATCAATTTTAAATATCTACTTAATGTTTTTTTTTAAAAGAAAAAAAAAAGCAATTACCCAAGCATGCATGTGTGTATTCTAGAACATAATCATCATCCAAAAGATCATTGTTAATTACGATTATTGCACAAAATAGATAACTCAAAATGAATAAAATAACAAGGAGAGAAGTAGTACCTCGAGAAAGCGAGCTCCAACAAGTGGAATCTAAGGTGATATTGGAGGTGAGCCTAGCATTAGTGACAACATTGTGAAGAGGCATCAACAACTCAACGTTTATCATAACCGATGAAACCCTATCAAAAACGAAATCCACAAAGTTAAACCCAAAAATGCAGTGCAGATTGATTAGAATAGTTCAAAGTAGAGAAGCTAAATCACATTGTACCTCGAAGCATGAGAGATGCACGATGTGGAAGATGAAGTGAACACATATGGCATGGTTGAGCTCTTGACGAAGCTTCTAGAATGATTACCGAAGGATCTCAAAGTCAAAGGTATCAAAAGTTGAGGTCCAAAGGGAGGCGCCACCTGCAGCTTGAGTGAGAAAGAAAGGGGTTGAGGGATGAGGAAGAGGTGAGAGAGGAGAAGAGGAACCTACGGGGATGGAAGGGGTGTTCGCGGTCTGGATTGGATCGGTTTTGAAGCAAAAAACCATCTGATCCAATCTCTTCGGTTTGGTCATTTGATCATCCATTCGATTTGAAATTTTTTTTAAATCCGATCCAATTTTTTTCGGTTTGGATTGGATCGATTTTCGATTTTTTAAAAAGTCTAAAAATAAAACTCATGAGACTTATTTTTATCAAAATAAGGAGTATCTAACAGAAACAAACACATTCATTGGACAAAAACAAACATCATTTTCTAATTTTCATTGGACAAACACGTTCATTGGTTATTAATTGGACAAAAAACAAACACCATTTTCTAATTTTCATTGGACAAAATATGATAGGGAATAGGCCCAAGTAGGTAAAGGGTAAGGTAAGGTTTATAATTGGATCGATTTGGATTGGATCAGTTTTCACCAGTCAATCCGAAAACCGATCCAATCCAGTGAAAAATTTTGATTTTTTCGGTTTTCGATTTTTCGATTTTTTCGGTTATCGATTTTTCGGTTCGATCACCACGATTTGCATCGGTTTTGATCGGTTGATGAACACCCCTAGATGGAAGTGGCGCGTCAAAAGAAAATGGAAGGGTGTTAACAGTAGGCGTGACCTTATTATATAATAAATGGAAACAATCATGCATCAAAAATATCATGCAAATACATTGTTTAACATCGATTTTTTAAAAAAGTCGATGTTAATGAGTTCGTTAACATTTGTTTTTACATTAGTTTTTTAAAATCGATGTTAACGAACTCATGTTAACATTGGTTTTTCAAAAAACTAATGTTAACGAACTCATCTTATTTAGAAATATACCACCACACTTTTGTTGACATCGATTTTAATAGAAATCGATGTTAACTTAGCGATGTTAAAACCATTCTTTCTAGTAGTGCTCTTTCCTTTTTTCAACAACTTTTGCTTTGAAAACTAACTACAGTATAGGACTAGGATCATGTTTTTTTAACTTCTATGATCTTATGTATATAATGTTTGTTCTATGATATATATGATGGCATCATTATCAAGTAATCCATGACACACACACACACACACATACTCTACTTCTATAGATGGTGGAGATATTTCAATCACATCTTTGCTATATCTAGTTAATGTTCTATATATTATATGTTAAAGGAGAACAAGGAAGAAGAAAAGAAGGAAGAGACCATAGAGGAAAAGAAGGTAAAAGAGAAAAAGGATGAAGAGCCTCCAAAGATAATGCTCAAGGATGAAGAGACCACTTCTCAGTTGTTTAAGGATGCTCAAAACGAGAATAAAAGACCATATTGGATTGGAGATAATATTTGAAATGATTTGTTATCACATTAGAATGTTCTTGATTATCGTTTCAAATGTCCATAGGCAAATTAAAAATCAAGGATCTGAAAAGAGTGTGTATGCAAACAAGTGGTTTTATTAGCTTGTAGGATCATGTCATTCGCTTGATATGTACATTAAAATTATAATACATATTTGTACTTGTTTAATTTACTACTTAATATTTATTTTATAATGTTTCTAAATAGTCAAAGGAGCTTGATTATTATTTGCATACATTGATGAGATTTTTCAACAAACTTATTTATGAAAGCATATTGGTCAATTTGCCAATAATAGATCTAGGAAGACACATGTGAGACCATTATCTTACATGTTCTTTTAATTTTTAAAATGTTTATTATATTATGAAATAATGACTATTTATAAATGACAGGAAAATTTTGAGGCTAGACTATCTAAAGCTAGGTCTGATGTTGCATTAGGTATTGGTGAATCATAAATCACTCTTAGACCCTGCTGAAGAACATAGACTTAAGACTCATTGTTGAGTTGCAGCTGTGGGACCAAAGCGTAAGGAACACCGTTACAATACTGAAGATCTTGCTCATAGTTATAAATGTGGAGATGACAACTTCATACAACATATGCAAGGATCTTGCAGTCGCGCTCAAGATTCATCGAAGATTAAGCGACTAAGGGAAGAGCTTTGTCAATCAAAGGAGATGCATGTATTTTCAGTCAGTTGTACTTCAGTTCCTACCTCCTGAAGTGCAAAATCATCAACATCAACAACCTGACCAATAGTAGTAGGACCAACAACAGTAACAAGATAATGACCAACCAGATGACCATCAACAACTCGATGACCAACCAATTGACCAACAATAACAAGACAATGACCAACAAAGACACTCTACCAAAGGATATTTTGATTATTGACTTAACAACACTTGTTATTATTAACATATTAGACATTGTGCTTTTATTTTAGATTTATTTTGAATTTAATTGAATTTATTTTATCATTTGTTTTGAATTTTATGAATTTAAGTATTTCACTAATTATATGTATGTATTAATTTAAATATTGATGTTAAATAATATAAATGGAAAAAAATATTCCTAAATTAGAGATGTTAAATAATAAAAATGAAATAAAAATATCTAGAAAAAAATATTGATGGATAATTTCAGACAAAAAATTTGTCGATAATATCTCACAAAAATGTCTGAAATTTTGTTAGATATTATCTGTCAAAAATTACCTATAAATATATTTGTTTGCATTTCTAATAGATATATCTGTAAAAAGTTATTGACGATCTCTTTTCAACAAATATATCCGTAAAAAATTATATCAACGGTAATATTTCTTATGAACATTTTACTTATAGATTTTTATCCCTCAAAAATATTAAATTAGCAACGAATGTTGGGAGAATGGACATAATTAGATTTTGGGATAATATGTGGGCTGGAGATGGTACACTTAAAAGCAAGTTGACTTTTTTCGACATTCGAGCAACAACAAGGGATTATTAGTGAAATGGGTTCGTGGCGAGGGAGTTTGGTCATGGGAGCTTCATTGATGAAGGCAATTTTTTCCTTAGGAAGAGAAGGTGCTAGAGAGATTAAGGAGGTTAATTGATAGAGGGTCGTTATCCTATTCTAGCTCACAAGGATACATGGAGATGGGAGGTGGACAGATAAAGATCCTACACTACACTCAACTTATAAGGCTCTACATAACTTATAAGGCTCTACATAACTTATCTGTTCGTAGTGATCAAAGTGAGTTGTTTCAAAAGGTTTGGAAGACAAAAGTGCCTCCAAAAGTTAAACACTTAAATTGGAGACTATGTCTTGATAGACTACGCACGACTTCCAATCTAAGTAGAAGAAATATCACTACTACAAACAACGCTTTCTACATCGGTTATTTGACTCATTCGATGTCGGTTCAAGAATTGTCATTGTAGCCAACGTCGTTGAAAGGTAAGACATTCTACGACAGTTATTGAACCGTCTTAGAATGTCACATTCTAAGACGGTTGTTAGCCTAGAACCGTCTTAGAATTCGTCTTTGAAATTTTTTTTACATCATTCTAAGATGGTTATTGAAAAGAACTATCTTAGAATGTCACATTCCAAGACGGTTATAGGCTACAACCGTCTTAGAATGGGACATTCAAAGACGGTTCTTTGCTTATAACCATCTTTGAATGGAACATTCTAAGACGAGTTTCCAAATAAACGTCTTAGAATATCCTTTTAAATAAAACAAATTATCGATTCTAAGACGATTTTTAGCAAAAAAAAGTCTACTTTCTAAGACGGTTTTCCAGATAATCGTCTTAAAATGTCTATTTTAAATAAAAAAAATAGAGTATTCTAATACGATTTTTTTGCAAAAACATCTTAGAAGTCTATTTTCTAAGACGATTTTCTAGAGAACCATTTTAGAATATCTTTTTTAAAAAAATTAAAAATTTTCAACACATCAATTATTACATTATACACAATATAGTACACAACAAAGCTATAGAAGATAATCTTCTTCCATAAATTATGATAAAATTGTCAAACAATTAACAAATAATAATAGAAATGATAATAACAACATAATAATTGGATTCTAAGCTTTTTGTGGGAAATAATAATAATAATAATAATAATAATAATAATAAGATAAGTGGAAGTGTAATTGCAACATTGAAATTTAGCATTAACAGCCCTTAAATATGAAAATAAAAACTAATGTTTTTGTGGGAAATAATAGTTCACCTGATAAGATAGTTTAGGCCTGTCCCTTATATTTATGTTGCCAAGTAATAATATAAGGTGCTCCCTTTGATTTGCCACATTTCCTTTCTTCATATCCCAAAATAGAAGGAAACATTAAGTCAGATTATTCAGCAGACATGTGCATGACAAATATATTATTCAGCAGACATGTGCATGACAAATATACACAGCTATATTTTTCATTGGCTGCTAACAATAAAAATTGACAGATTTATATGTACTTTGACAAGTTTTGCTAAATAGGAGTTAAATAATAGAAAGAGAACTATAAAATAGAAGAGTAAGAAATCCTCGTAGCTTTAGAATAGCACCATATCTTGTCATTAATCACCTTGCTTCTAGATCAACCTTATATATTCACACAAGTTTAATTTGAGTGCACATTTGGTAACATTTTCCAAGGGAGAAACAGACACTATTTCAAAAGCTCTCTCAATATGCTTAATGAATGCCTGTTACTGATGCTCATCAAATATTTCAGGAAAATAAAATAGCCAATTCCAGCATCAACACTCAACAAAAGTATAAGTTTACTCTAATATATTAATTATTACAATGACAACGATAAAATCATTCAAATAATTAGAGATGAGTGCACTACCTTCTCAATACAGGTTGTCTCTCCATATGCTTTATGTATAAGTGGTAAAAAGAAAGACAAAAGATAGGGGCAGGGAGGGAGAGAACTCCAATTGATTAATTAACATGAGGTATTGATAATAAAACAATAGGAATCATGTTAATAAATGCTATCAAAAGTATAAAACAACTATGTAAGCAGTGATAAATACCAATCAACCCACACAAAGCAAAATTGAACCATGCTGAATCATGGAGAAACAATTAAGCAAGCAATTTATTTAATTCATTCCCCTGTTATTGTGTCTTCAATGTGTCATATTTACTTGGGTCTAACAATAGACACAATTATAGGCCTAACAGTAGAACTTTCACTTAATAGCTCCTTATTTCTCCTTAAACTCTCAATGAGAGAGTTCCATGACCAAGCCCAAGTCCATTTGTTATGGACATTTCCAAGTTCTGTTCAACATTGGCAGACATGATTTCATACTTCTATTATTTTTTTTCTGTTAAATTTTCTTATATACACATTAACACCAGAAATTAAAGCAGAGATTAGTGTGTGATATTCTAGCTTCTCCTTACAGTATGGGAGACAATTTTAGGGAACTACAAAAGCTACCCAACAGTTTGTGTATCAGTAAAAGAGCAGATTGTAAAGAGAGAAGTGCAAAGGGCTGAAGCTGAATACCCCTCATGGTCAGTATCATGCACCTACCTGGCATTGGACGTTAGTTAGCTTTCAAAGATATATTATTGAAAGTTGAGATATAAAAACCTTTAATGAAATAGATATATTGAGAAAATTCAGGATATAAAAAAACATGAAAAGAGATATGTTTCCATCATTTCCCTATATTACCTTTAAATAAAAAATTGGGTATTATCATTACAAAATAATAGTTGTTTTTTTTAGGAAATACAAAATAACAGCTTCTAAAGATTACAAATATTGAACACTTTAGTCTTTCCAACCATTTGAGTAAACATTTTTAGGCACCAATTTAGATCACTAATGATTTTGTCATTAACTAAATACATAAGTCACTTTTTCATACTAATAGATACATACAATTAATAAAAAGAGAAAAAAATATATATTGAAGAACTAAAATATCTTACATTTATAATTTTGAAGGAGTACTAGACTTTTTCTTTAGTAATTAACTCAACTAAAATATCTTACTTTTTCTTTAGTCACATTGGCTTGGTCTAATGACATCAAAAGTTAGATTTTGGTTCTTGGACTTTACCTTGAGAAGCACAACCTTGGATAGGTCCTGGATGGCCACTGATTGTGTGAGCATCAGAGACATTTGGAGCCAAACCAGATTTCGAAGATTCATTTATTACAGCCTCAATACCTGATTTCCACCATTCACCTTAATCAAATTCAAATATTGTGAGAACGAGGAAGACAGCAACCACAAATCTTCAAACAAAATGATCCAACATTTATCATGAGTTGATGAAAGAAGTTCATAATACCATATAATTCAGTCATAGGAACTAATGTCAAACAATTATAACAGAAAATTAGACATTGCTAACCACATAACAAATATACCACCTAAGAAATGATTACCTGTAAAAAAAAAGATCTAAAACACTGCACAACTAAAGCATATTAAGGCAATTAAATTAGATAGATGATGGTTCCTCGCTCTAGCTTATCATGCGTAGCAGCAAGATTAAAGTTATGAAGCAATTCTTTAACAAACTAGAGTGTTAAAGCCAACAAATCTGCTAAAACCTGGCGTCGGCATTGATAGAATCAAAATATATTAAATAATTAGAAAAAGAATCCTATATAAAAAGTAGAAAGGATTGATAGGAATAAGAATATTTAAAAGAAAAAGTTCAAACTTAATTGATAGAGTAAAAATATATTTACGTTCCATTTAATATATTTATTTTACACTCTAACTGATAAAAGTATTGATAGAGTAAAAATATATTTATTTTACACTCTAAAGAATCCTATATTAAATAGTTAAAATTATATTATGGAAAATTCTATATTTGAAACTATAATCACGTGGCTTGTTGGCTTTGCATTAAATAGGAATACGAATATTTAAAAGAAAAAGTTCAAACTTAATGCAATGACTTTCAACACTCATGGCACTAGTATACACTATTGCTCCAACATTGCAGTGTCCATAATGCATACCAATTTACAGTGAATTCTTTATGAATACTGTTACTGCTACACTCATTATACAGCCCCACGAAGTAAGATCATACTATATATAAATCATGTTTTCTTTCACTTGACAAATAAATTCTTCGTGTTAGAGATGTAAATCAAGACACTGGCAACATCTATAATATTAATATCAAGACAATAATTAAATAAGTATAAATAAAATAACTTTCGGTCATCCACTCTTTTTAGTATATACCTGTCCTTGAAGTGTGATGATATATATGGCTGGCGTTTTGTTATAAACAACAATATGAACAGTATTCTTGGGGAAAATGTGAACAGAACGACTGACAGAAGCATCACCTCCCTAACAGTCCAAAGAAATCAGAAATCAGGAAAATGAACAAATTTATGGGATGACATCAGAAATGAATTTAAGCCAAAATTAATGTCATCTTTGATCAGACATTTTAATTGTCTATGATGCCAATTTCAGGGAATTGAAATCATATAATTGAAATGTGGGTTTTTTATAACCAAAACAATTAAGTTACAACAAGCTTCACTTTAATCAAGCAGCAATGTAGGTGGCACAACTTTGCATGTGTATCAACTATCAAACTGCTAAGGTTTGTTGGTTTTCAAACTGAGATTTAATAAATAAGACAGAAAATATCTAAGCAGAAGTATAATGTCCGACTAGTTCATATTTTCAAGTCTGGGAATAGTAAGAAGGCATAATCCTCAATAGAAAATAAGCCACTAATAGCACAATATATCAAGATATTTATCAAACAACATAAAGTCCATAACACCATTCCTCCTTTGTGGAAACCAAATTATTATCTAATACAATACAGAATTAAAAATGTTAAACAGGAAAGAGGAAGCGACAGCACAAGTCAGGAAAGCATGAGAAAAACAAATATCTCAGTAATTGTAAGTGATGTTGTGGTGTCCTTTACAAGTTGCAAAACGAGCCCCTCGTGCTTGTATACTTTTTTGCTGAAGTGTAAAAAGGGGTTAAAGGAGTGTAGGAGAGGGTACACATACCTCTTTGATGTCAGCAACAGACTCAACTTCATTTTTCTTGCTTCTATTACCCTTTTTCTTCTTAGTTTTCTCCAAGAACTTGTGTATTCAAACCTGAGCCATCAATAATAAACAATACATATGGTTGCAACCATAACAAGATATTCAATTAATATACCTATACATATAAAATGTCATTCCCATGGAACTTAATTATTCAAAATTAACTGTAGAACATATATAGGATATGGATCAGCTTGAGTAGCTAGTAGTGTACTCCTCATCTCCGATTTCATACCCCTAGAGATACCCAAAAAAGCCTTAGGTATATGATCCTCCACCAAGATAGATGCCCTGCAAAACAAGATGTCTGCACCTCCAAGGAAAAACTTGAAAAAAAAAATTAAAGAAATAGTTTACAATTCATCATCAATTATGCACGAAGGAACAAAATGCCTTAAGTAACAGAATAGGAATTTTCCACAAGCATTTCATATGTATATAACACTTCAGAGATTTATAAGACTGCTAAATACAACCCCCATATATTATGATTCTCAAATAACTAGTATAATCAAATTGGTCCTTAGTTCATATAAACTATAGTTTAAGAGGCACAAATTTAAAGCCTTTGAGTACTTCACCACAGTTTTTTCAATTTCCCCAGCAAAAAAACTCTTACTTCCTTCCTTTTTTAGAACACATGATAAGGCTTATTTTTCTCTCAATTGCAGTAGAAGATAATACTTAACAAAAGAAAAGATTTGATAGCAATTGAAAAACCTAAAAAAATTAATTCTTTACCATACAGTTGAGTCACTTTGACCAATGAATCCTAAAATCACGGACCACAAAACAGGGTAACAGGGGTGACTAGATCAATGATTTAAATTTTGAATCCCAAATAATATTATATAAAAACATTATTCAGTACATATCCCCATTGAATGTTAAGCACTGGTTTGATTTTCATATGATACGCATTTCTTACATGCTAAGGGTCGGTTAGGCATAGCATAATGTGACAAAAATAGATTATTAAACTCAATCCAATAATAGTATAGCACAAGGACAGAATAATCATAGAAGCTATTGGATTAAATTTAAAATTTTATTTAATAAATTTAAAATCAAATCTCAGTCATTGAGAGTATTACTCTCAATATATTAGTATTACAAGTGATTAAAATATAATTTTAGTTACCACGCTACTGTCATTCCGAGTATAAATATTTTAAAAATGTAATTCACTTCACCTTATTCATTCACAACCTCAACTTCTTTTTTATTTTACATGTTCTCATTTTTTATTGGGTTATATTTCCAAACAAAATTAATTTTCTGTTAAAAGCTTCAGCTCATATGTGAAACCAAATATCTTATAGACATGATTGATAAAATTCAAGCTGTTCCTCTCTTCATCCTTTATCTGTAAAACAAATTAAATTAATCATTCAAACTTCAGCTCAAAAGAGACTTCAAAGATTTATGTTGCAAAAATTTAAAGATAAACTCACCTGGGACTCCCTGCAGAAAATATATGTATCTGTGTCTCCAAGAACTTGTGTATATAAACACCATCCCAGGTGTTTTATTTTTAAGATGAGGATGCCAATCTCCTGGATCTGTGTCTATCCACAAACACTAATCCCCAACCTGTTTTAAAAAAAACATTTACTACTCCAGTATTGCAACAGAAAAATAATGAGATTCAAACATGTATTCAAAATTTCAAATACCCTGATGAGATTAGTATTCGCTGTGTAAGCCTATAAATTTGAAGTATGAAAGAATCTTGCCATAATAAAGTATACAAATGTACGTCTTCCTGCCTTAGTGTACCTTGACATGAAAAACAATGTGACTCCTGGTTTAATATACTAAACAGCAAATTACTTTTATTTGGAAATATAACCTAATAAAAATGTACCCTTTCATCAAAACTTTTTATCTTGCTGAGCATGTGTTAAGTACAGAAGAAAGATTTACCAGCTGAAATCTCCTAACACGTGTTAATCCACTCAGGGCGCCACTAGCCTCATTCCGATACAAAACCCCAAAATCAACAAAACGAAGAGGAAGTTCTGCAAAACCATTGAAAAGTTGTGAGATAATATTCCATTTCATATAAAAAAGATCAGCTCAATCAAATTCATTTCTTTACACTCAAATACATTGAGTATATCAACCTAAAAAACAAACTAGAGACAAGGGTCTGTTTGAATTCAGCTTCTCCTCTTCCTCTTTCTCTCTCCTTCGTCTCTTCCTCTCTTTCTCTCTCCTACGCTTCCTCTACCTCTTATCCTCCTTCTCTCTCCTTCTCTTCCGAGCCAGAGTCGGAATCCAACTCACTGCTATAGCGCCGCCCATGTGTCGAAGTTTGGCTTCGGGGAAGAAAAACTGAGGTTTAGACGGGGGAGAAAAGGGAGAGGAAGTGGAAGTTGTACAAGTAGGGGATGGATCAGTTTGAAGCGTGAATGTTTGTGATGGTTGTGGTCCAGAGAGTGATGTTGGAGAGATGAAGCGGTTTCGGAGGGGGAAGGGTGGAGGCGGAAGGAACTGTTGGAGAACCCTAGAGGCTCTTTCAAAGACTGAGAGATATAGTACGAAGAACGACACATCATTAATTTAAAAAGCTAAAAACTTTCTAAGATGGCTTTTACAAAACCATATTAGGAGGGTAGTCTCTAAGACAATTTTTATAAAATCGTTTTAAAATAATGATATTAATTTATAAAAATATCACCACATTTTTTTTAAAGTTTTTTATTAAGTGACTTAAAATAAATATCATAAAAATTGCTTTTTGTAGTAGTGTATTTAAGTGGAAAATTCAAGTGGACAAGAAGAGAAATAAAATATGGAGAATTGCATGGTGTGGGGTTGTTTGGATGGTGTGGGGTTGTAGGAACATTTTTCAGGGAGGTATCTTTGATCACGAGAAGCTCATGGATGATATTACTTTTTCGAATTGGTCTTGGTTAAAAGGGATACCAAAAGGATCGGGCTTTTCTTCTTGACAATGGATTTCAAATCCAGTTGCCTGCTTAATATCTACATGAGTATGGATATTGGAGAGATGGTGATGTAATGTTTTAGTTTCTGGGATCTCGGTTGGTGGGTAGTGTGTGATGTTATTTTGCTGGCAGGTGGTGCCTAGGGGATAATGATGAGGTGGGATACTTGTATAGAGTATACTTTGGTGTAGGCCAAAAGCACGGGTACGGTTCGATCGGATTTGGGCTCATAAAGCTCGATACCACTAGAATCGACCACTCTAATTTGAGGACCATTTTCGAATGTGGAAGGCTATCGAGTGATTAGGTTCGGACATAATGGGTGGCGGATTTGGACATGTTATGGGTTGTTGTAGTTGGAGGACATATTACCAGTAGTTGATGAAACTCCAGCAAGATTCCCTGATTGGAGGAGGGGCACTCCAAGATGATGGAGGAAGAGAAATGAAAAAAAAAATTAGGGGAGCATACTAGCATAGCTACATGATCTTGATCTTGAATGCCATCGTGGGATCTTCGATGTTGTGTTTTTTCCAATGAAATATACCAATGGATTCATTTTAAATATAATAGATGAGTTCTTTCTCTCATGGAAGCAGTATAGTAACAGAGGAGGGAGACCTGCAATGATAAAGAAAAGAGGTTACAACCTAGGATGGTGCTAAATGTTAAAAAGTAAAAAAAAAAAATTATTATATTGCAAAAGGACATAACTTGATGTGACTACTCCCTTCTCTGCTATGCGACAATAGCTTTTAATTTCACTATTTTGAATATTATCGTCACATTACACCACACTCATGAGTCATGCTGGTTATTTAATTAATTAGACATTTATTTGATTGGGTGAGTTTTGAAGGACTTGTTTTCTTCAACCTGCACCCGACCGAAATAACCTACATGTAACCGATTATTTTTACATGTTAACTCAAAGTCCAAACTAATCCATCTGAATAACTTATCTTTACCTCAGCTAGTGCAGATCTCAGTCAGGTTACTCATTTCTGCTCACCCTTACTTTGGTGGGTTACGGGTTTGCCCTATAGCTTATTGGCATCAGTGGCAGACCCACACGGGTGCAAGTGTCCGCACATGCGGACACTAAACTTTAGCTATTTTTTTATTAAAAAAAATTAACAAAACGTAGCACGGCAGCTCTTCTCTCTCTTTCGTTCATGCCTCACGCCACGGTTAAGGGGTTCACCACAGTGACCACCTCCTCCTCAAAGCTCGACCTCTCCTCCTCTACCACCATCGGCTACCCTCTTCTGCCATGCGCCTGCACCGTCATCACCGCCTCACCAAAATCGCCTTCACCTTACAGCTCAGCAGTGTGCAGCTGGCCTCGTCGCGACCGCATCAGCACGAGGCTCCTTTGCCACCGTCGGCCACCCTCTTCTGGCACGGGAATTTGGGTATTGATCTTCCCCAGAGAAGGTGAGATTCTTGCAATTAATCTTCTTTGTAGATTGAAGTGATGAATCATATGATCATTAACTATCTTCATGAAATGAATGCCTGCAGAGATGTTAATCAACTGTCATTTGCTTATGTAGGTATTTTTCATTCAAAAATCTGCCCTTTACAAGTGTAATATGGCTGGGAAACCTGTCGTGCTTACACCTGTTGTGGATAGCATGACTGACAACTTGAGACCAACTCGTGCAGAAGCCACTAATGTTGCTAATATTTTTTTAGATGGTAAGTCACTGGTCATATGATGACACTTCTCGACTGTCCAGGAAATATTTATCTTCTCTTTAAGTTTAGATTTAGGTGCTTTAAAATTTTCTTATTAGAATAAAGTCGTAATAACCAACTCTATTTAATGCTCAAAAGTTCTGATTTTTAGTACATATTGGATTTGGAGGTACAATGGTCTAGAATATTGTAAACTTATGAAATTGGTAACTTCGCTGACTTGTGCATTGTAATATTCCAGATATTGTAAAATAGTGAAATTCAACCAACCTGTAGGACCTAGAAATATGAGCAATGCTCCAGTACAGTGTTGTGCTTGTGCTTGTGTGAGAAGTGAATGTAAGTGAGCTGAGAAATTGAAAGTGTCATGTCTGCTGTGTGCAGCACAAAGAAAAGTGTAATGGAGCATTGCTCATTTGTGATTTGTGAATGTGAAAGTGAGAGAGGAAATTAGAGAGTGGTGAAAATAAGAAAGTGAAATCATTTGTGATTTGTGAATATGAGAAAATTGAAGTGTGTTATGAGTGCCATTGTATTACTGTACGCAAACTATGAGTGATACATGATTTTTTTTCTCTCTACAAGTCTACATATCTTATGTCATTTATCTTCTATTTAGTGCCTATCTATTTGCTTGAGCCTTGAAGGTGTCTAATGAGTTGTCAACATTGGTTTGCATGTTAACTTCTAACCTTCTGTAAGTGACAATCGAAGGTAGGAAATATTGCTATCTTCATTTTCAGAATTAGGCATGTTTGTTTCAATAATTTAGTTTTTCTTTCATTGGTGCCTATATATTCAGTCTACTTGTTGCTGTGCTTTTGACATTTGTTTGTGTGTTACCCAACAACCTTCATTAGGTGATTCATAAAGACGATCGATAAATATTTCTTCTTTCATTTTTTCTGATTTTGACCCTTCACAATGATTTTGTTTTTTTTCAGTGTTTGTTTTGCATGGGTTTGACATTCTCAAACGAGGTAATATTCTAGAGATGATGGTCTTTACTGTGATTTTGCTTGCTTTCTGTACAGGTAATGTTGACTTTTTTATTCACAATTATAGATAGAATAATGATGTATGAATGTACTGGAGTATATTCTCATATTTGTTTTCGAGGATTGGTAAAATTTGGGAGCTTAATGTTTGGTCAAACTATTATTTGCATATTGTTACAAAAGTAATTATATCGTTGATTTAAATTTTCTTTACAAATTTTTTTTCGGTTTTTGTTCTTATTAATACAATTAGCCGTTTCCAAAAAAAAAAAAAAACAACCCTCATTTACTTTTGCAAAAACTTCGAGAAAACCAATTATAAGTGTGTAATCATACAAGCCTATGCAACTCCATTCAAGAGTAAAAAGAATAATAAACACTTCTCATGCATCTCATCATAATAACTTTTCACACTTAAGTAATCTTTCATATATATTTATAAATTTCTCAATCTTTTTTTTCCACTCAATGGGGGTTGTAACATCCTGAAATTTCAATAACTAAAAATATATGGTTAAAATGTTGTGTGAATTAACCTTGTGCAACTACTTCATGTGAATGTTAGGTTATGTGAAGTTTATTTGGTTTATGTTTGAATTATTTGTGTGAAATGTTAATTAGAAACAAAAAGAGAAATTATAAAAATATTTGAAGGAAAATGACCATATTACTCTTTCTCTTGATGTGAAAATTACAATAATGCCATTGAAGTAAAATTACAATAATGCCATTGAAGGAAAATTACCATAATGCCATTGAAGTAAAATTACAATAATGCCATTGAAGTAAAATTACAATAATGCCCTTAGATATTTTTGTTAGATATTTTGAAGTAAAAATTATAAAAATACCCTTGGATTAAGTGACAAATTACAAATATACCCTTAGATATTTTGTGAAAACTTGATGAAATTACAAAAGTGCCCCTGGAATGGCAAATTACCAAAATACCCTTAGTAACAGACAAATTTCACAAGAAAACTAGGAGTACCTAGACTAACTAAAAATTTATGATTAAGTAAGCCATAAGATAATTCTCTAAATTTTACTACTCAATATAATAAATACAAGAAAATAAACCTTACAGTAAAAATAAAGAAAAATTTCATGAATGTCTAAAGCTATCATGAGCTACAATTTCAAACTATGAGATGATATGATAAAAAAAAAATTATCACATGAGAAATACCTGTAATGGTTGTACAAGAAGGATAGGATAGAAGCAAATGGATCTAAGTGACAAGTTTGGAAGTGCTTAGAATATATTTAGTTATGATTAGTTAATTTATGAAAAGAAATCAATTCTGACTGTGTAGGATTTGGGGTAAAGGCTTAAGATTTTAGATGAATGAAACATTAGTAGCTATCAACTTAATTGAAAATTACATGGAGTACACTTGGTTTAAATTAAAAGAAACAAAAACATTAAAAGAAACAAAAACATAAACCAAAGCATGCTTATACGTGAGAATTGGAACAAAATAATTGAAATGGAAGTGCAAAATCATGTGTATGTGTATGTAGAATTGGTACACTTAATCCAATTGTGTAGCCATGTATAAAAAAAAGCAAAAATCTAGCATTTCAGCCAGCATACCACATGCCCTTTCAGCCATATGAGGGAATCTTTGATTTTTTTTGCTTGGTAAGAATGCATTTAATGCAAGAGTAAAAAAATATCTTCTTGGAATCAAAAACTGCACCTATAAGTGAACTTGTTCCCTAACTCACAGTCACTTGCTTCTTTTCCTCTATTCACTTTTGTTTCATTTTCTCTTCTTCTCTTCTCAATCAAACTGCAGCTCCTTCCTCAAGCTCTTGAATCATTCCAGCCAAATACTTTGGTAAGTATAGCTGTTAAAATTCGTATGGTTTTTAGGCTGAAGTTTTAGACTATTTTGAAATTTCCATATCTTCCTCTGTACTTCACCAAATAAGGTGTGTGACCACTCATTTTAAAGCTTAGGATGTCTACTATGTTTTCCTAAAATATGAGACCAAACTAAGTAGTGAATCGTGCCCAGAAATTATTTTAACTCAAGCTGTCCGAAACTGTCCACATCAAACAGATTCTGCCATCCGTTTTGAAAAATTTATTTCTCTCTCATTTCTTACTCAAATTAGGTGTATGATATATGGAATTAAAGATCTAGATGTCAAATATAACATATAAAAATTTCAGATAAATCTTGATTGTTTACTGCTCGCAGTCATGAGAACACTAAGAGATGTCAGAGTGGAAATTGGAACTCGCTGGCAGCTTTGAAGTCTAGTTTTAAAAATGCTATAGCTAGAGTTGTAGAAATCCAAATAAGGCATATGATACGTTTTTAGAAAGCTTAGGAAGTCTAGTTTAACATACTAAAATATGGGAATTTAATAACTTACATATTAGCACAAATTATAGGAAGAACCGAATCATGTATGGTGAGAAATCTATATTAAATTATTTTCAATTTGGTATATAGTGCTCTGTGTTTGGACCAAGGCACGTGAACTTAAGAGAGCTCAAAAGAATGCTACAAAGGGGCTATCAGAGGGATAGAGATTGTTGGTAAGGGGAGTTTGTTATTTTTTTTACAGCTTTTGATACCATAGTTGGAGGCCAGGGAGTCCAACTATGAGGATAACTGTCTGTCCCTGTTGTGTGCTGGCTTTCAAGAAAAACCATGTTTTTAACTAATGGGGATGCGATGTATTTATGATTGATGTGTGTTTGTTCCTATGTGTGCTTGTTTTCAAGAAAAGTTATGTTTTAAACTAATGGGGATGTGATGTATTTATGATTGATGTGTGTTTATTCCTATGTGTGCTCGTTTTCAAGAAAAGTTATGTTTTAAACTAATGGGATGCGATGAATTTGTTTGTTGATGGATAAAACTGTGAATGATGTAATGATTGGATTTTTGGAAAAAGTCTTAATTACAGAGGAGACTCTGCCCAAAATTTTATAATATGTTTTCTTATTAAATTTTTAAATGGGCATAAGAGTGTGATTTCTATATTGTAGTCCTCCTCTTTAATTTAGAATTTTCCTAAAATACCAGTCTCGTGATAATATGGATCGTGAATGGATGAGGTGATATTGATGACATTGATAATGTTGAAATGAGATGTTATTGATGTGTTGGTAATGATTGAATGAGATAATGATGATGTGTTTGATGATGTATAAATGATATAATGATGACGTGATTTATGATGAGATGATGATGAATTGATTGTTGATGTTGAAATGAGACAAGTTTAATATGTATGATATTGAAATTGAGATGATGTGATCTTGATGTTAATAATGACATTGATGAGAGATAATGTTGATGTGAACAATGTCATTGTGTGATGTGGATACACATGAATACCATGGGGATGCATGACTGGATAACCTTGCGAGGGAGGGTTTACGAATTTTAAGCATCCCAAGAGTGAGAGGGATTGTTTAAAATTCTGGTCCCTAGCTATCCATAGTCAGTGCATTGATGGTGCCCATGATTGTATGTTGTGTATGTCCACGTGGGGTACATTGACCAGCTGGATAACCTTGTGAGGGTGGGTTTACGAATTTTACGCATCCTAAGAGAGAAATGGGTTGTTTAAAATTCCGGTCCCTATCTATCCTCGGTCAGTGTATCGGTGATGTTGTGTATGAACATGGGGGGTGCATGACTGGATAACCTTGCGAGGGAGGGTTTACGAATTTTAAGCATCCCAGGAGAGAACAGGAGTGTTTAAAATTCCGGTCCCTAGCTATCCATGGTCAGTGCATTGATAGTGCCCATGTTTCATACTTCATATTTGCATGGATGGAAATAGAATGATGGACAATAAGTATCGGGGGTACTAGGGGGCATCACTCTGTTTGGAACTCCCTTGAGACTCAGGGCTGATCACCATGGGGGGAGCGACCTATGCACGACAGGGTGACCTCGACGAGCTACTGCATCATTTTCCTGAGAAAGGCTATTTCCATGAGGATGGTACCACATTGCATTCTGAGAGTTGAGTCAGGTGCATGCATCATTCTGAGCATGATTGTTTTGATTTTTGAAATGAAGTGGATGACTGATTTGTTGAGTGTGTATTGACCTGATGGATTATTGAGAATGTTTGTGGTTGTTAATATTATTTCCTTTCTAATTATTGTTATCTGGTACTTGTTGATCTTATATAATAAACTCACCCTTGCAATTTTTGTATCGTGTGGCTGATACCTGTGATGATCGTGAACTTTTGTTCGTGGGAGCAGATGATCAACAATAGGTGATATTGAAGAGAGATTTCTTCTGTTGGAGGCGCCAAGCCAACGTGACAACGTTGGAATTTGCCATGAAAAGAGAGTTGTATTTGTTTTTAGTCGGTTCTTTGTTTCTCTTGATCAGACATGTAATCTCAAATCTATATATTTGTAAAAACTGAGTTATGTTCTGACATAGGAATAATATGTATATGTTGTATATATATTTATGTAATTATTTATATATATATATATGCGCGTTTTTAATGAATGTATTATCGCGGAAAAAAAATTACCTTAATTTTTCATAATCAAATTAATGAAGTTTTATTAAAATTAAAAAAAAATCACATTTAGAGTTATGATATCGTAGCGATGAGGCGGGTCGTTACAGGGGTTGTTATTTCATCAGAACATTTTTAAAATAATACAGGTGCTACCACTACTACAAAAATTGCTTTTAACATCGCTAAGTTAACATCGATTTTCTGGAAAACTGATGTTAACGAAAACGCGGTGGTAAATTTGTAATTAATAGGACTGGTTAACATCGATTTTGTTAAAAACCTGGAAAACCGATGTTAACATGTTCTTGTTAACATAGGTTTTCATAAAAATCGATGTTAACATGAACACATTAACATCGATTTTACAGGTTTTTAACAAAATCGATGTTAACAGGAATACGTTAACATCGGTTTTGCAGGTTTTTAACAAAACCGATGTTAACCTATTGCTGTTAACATCGGTTTTACAGGTTTTTAAGAATATCGATGTTAATATGAAGACGTTAACATCGGTTTTTCAATGAAAACTGATGTTGTTGTTATTATAAGACCTGACCCCCAAATTAAACATCCTCACTCTCGCGCCTATCTCTCACTCTCAGTGTTGCCCTTCACTGTGCCTACGACGGTCACAGTCACGGTCACGGTCACCTGAACCGCTGTCATTGTTGGTGTCGGTTCACTCTCACGGGGTTTCATTGTCAGTGTCGGGTTCCATTGTCGGTGTCGTGGCTCCCACAAGGTATGTGTACTTCCATTGACGAAACCATGAGCTTCTTTTTCTTCTGCATTTGTGTTCTTCTTCTTCTGAGCTTCTTTTTCTCTTATGTAGCTTCTTTTCCACTGTTGGTGTAACTTCTTTTGGTCTTTACTAGCAAGAAAAAGCGTGACCTAAGGGAACACAACCAACAAAATCGTGAGCTTATACCTTTTCTCTTGTGTTCAAAGTTCTTATAATGTAATGGAGATGCTTTGTGACTGTGTGTAGATTGATTTTTTTTACCTGTTTTCGAGATGCTTGTAATGGTTAAAAGTTTTGCATATTGGAGAATATCTTATGAAGCAACTCATTTTGCATATTGATTCCTAGACCACAAAGTAGTTAATGGTTAGGATTGAATGTTATGGATTTGAGAAACTTGCGTAGATGGCTGGTTGAAGAATTTAGGACAACTTAGTGGCTGATTAAGTATACCAACAAGGTAGCCTATTAACCATTAAGTAATGAGAATTTAGGACAGCTTAGTGGCTGATTTTAGTGTTTTCTACAGGTAAAGATTTTAGTGTAGCTCACTGTTATTTGCTTTGGATTGGTACAGCTCTTGTTGGAGAACCACTATCATCATTACTGCACCCATACATAGGCTGATAGCCATACCTTGCATATCGGTATAAGTGTTCTTTTTGTAGTGCAGCAAGTTAAAAAGTAGCTTTTAACTTCCAAAACAATTTAGCTTTAAGTTAGGAAAAGTCCACTCATATGTCATATCCCCTTGAATTTGCAGTAAAACATATTTTTGCGTTTAATAAGTACCAGTAAGAAGGCACTAAGCGAGTCATGTGTATAGAGAATTACTTGTGATTTGCATTGCATAGTATGATTTGCATATAGAGAATGAATAAGGCCATTGGAAGCTAAGTGGTGGCGTTGATCAATTCCACAACATGCTTTGGATTGGTGGAGGTTAGAGACGACAAGGCCATTGGATTGGAAGCTGAGTGGTGGTGTTGAATTCCACAATAGGATTAGACTGATACCATATAGAGAATGAATAAGTTGTTTATTTTAAGTGGAGACTGGAGAGTGGTTTGAAATTTGAAGAAGTGGAAATATTTGTTTTTGGGTGAAGAGTAATGAGTTAGTTATGGTGGAAGGCACCTAAGCTAGAGAATGAGTAGAGTAGAAGAGAGAAGAAATAAAATAAAATGTGGTAGTATTGCTCTAGTATAAATAAACTCACTCTCAATCCTTTCTCATAACCCACACACTAGAAGATAAGCCCCTCCCAACTCATTTCTCTTCATACCTCTATGCCTTCGAGTTGTCATTCATTTCCCCTTCATCACTGTAGGATTAATCTCCAAACTTATACCATATTGTTCAATCCATTAAAACTTCTTCCCCTCTATTTTGAAAACATTAATGATAGTAGTAGTGACTTATGCTCGGTAAGACTCACACCAGCCCAAATTCTGTCCTACACCTTGAATGATTTCTTTGTCACATCCCCTGTTTTTGTCGTACATGCAGTCAACCGCATTAGTATTTTGTTAAAATTGTGTGTGTCGTCTTTGAATATAACATCTTCAATGTTCAACATCATTTGTAGGCAGTTGTCCTTTTGCTCTTTGCATCGTCATCACTAGATTCCTTGTTGGAGTTTGTTAGTGACCATCATCACAGTTACTTACGAATGTGTTTAGTATTTTTTTTTTAGGTTCTATATGTATACGCGTGCTTTTGCAACTTGTTTTATGTGGTTAATACCTATTGCTTTATATATACAATTGATGTTCATTATGAGTGAACCTTAGTTTCCCGTTTAAGATTCATTACAGTGATTCTTTCAGACAGTTTGGATTAATCATTGTCTTGATTCTTGAATTGTCCGTTTGGACAGTTTGGGAAGGCTCATATTTTTTTAGTATATTCATATGTATAGGTTGTGATTCTTCTCTTAAATATGATGAAATTTCGGTACAATGCATTTCACTTTGTTCTCTGGGTGCATACTTGACTATGGTGGAACTCATGTCATCGCTTTCATGTTGTGTACTCGGAGATCAAAGCGAAATGCTGCCGAAATTTCGTCAAATTTAAGATAAGAAACTCAATCTATACATATGAATATACTATAAAAATATTTTTTCCTGAATGGGATAGGGCCACACCTTTAATGAAAAAAGTTAGGTTTTCATGCATGGAATAACTTTGTGAGTATCGCAAAGCTATTAATTAGATGGATCGAAGTTGGATGAATGCAAGTCGCATCACGGTTGAGTATGAGGAAGGTGTTGAAATTTCTTGCAATTTTGCCTCCGAAAGAAGTCGTTCGGATGGGGATGGAAAATATTTCTGTCATTGTATAAATTGTTTGAATGGGAGACGCCAAACACTGGAAGACATACGAGAACATCTTCTGTGTGATGGGATTAAGAAGAATTATACTACATGGATATGGCATGGTGAATTGACAGACACGCAAAGGGTCTCGCAAATTGAACCGCTTGATGTTGACATCGGAGATCGATTAGAGGATATGATTCATGATCTGGGACATGAGTCTTTTCAGCAAGCACATGCCCCTATGTATGATACGTTGGAAAGTGATTCAAAGAAGCCGTTGTATCCGGGGTGCAAAGAGTCATTGACACTGTTGTCAGTGGTGTTAAATCTGGTTAATGTGAAGGCCATATATAGGTGGAGTGACAAAAGCTTCAGTTCACTACTTCAGGTAGTTCAGGATATGCTTCCAGATGAAAACAAGTTTCCAAGAAGTTACTATCAGGCCAAGAAGATACTGTGTTCGATGGGTATGGAGTATCAGAAAATTCACGCCTGCCCTAATGATTGCATATTGTACATAAATGAATTTGAAGAAATGCATAAATGCCCTAGGTGTTGGGTATCACGATACAAAGTGAAGGAAGATGACGACTGTGGCAGTGATGAAAGTACAAAGAAAGGCCCCCCGCGAAGGTGTTGTGGTATCTTCCGATCATTTCAAGGTTTAAGCGTTTGTTTGCTAACACAGATGACGCTAAAGACCTTGCATGGCATGCAGATGGGAGAAACTGTGATGGATTTCTCCGCCATCCGGTAGATTTCTCCCAGTGGAAGAAGATTGACCATTTGTATCTGGAATTCGGCGAAGACCCAAGAAATCTTAGGCTTGCACTTGCCAGTGATGGAATGAATCCCTACGACAGTTTAAGTACTCAGCACAGTTTGTGGCCTGTTCTGCTAGTCATGTACAACTTGCCTCCTTGGTTGTGCATGAAGCGAAATACATGATGTTGTCTATGATGATATCGGGCCCAAGACAGCCAGGAAATGACATTAATGTTTATCTTAGTCCCTTGATTGAAGACTTGACAAACTTGTGGGACGAGGGGGTTGTCGTGTTTGATGGGTATCGAAATGAGACATTCAAGTTGCGTGCAATGCTATTTTGTACCATTAATGATTTTCCAACGTACGACAATTTGAGTGGATACAGTGTTAAGTGTTAGACTTTTGGCAAGCGTACCAATTGTCGTTGTAGTTACAAAATTTATAAAAGTTCGTCTCCACAGGGACTTGATTTTTACTTAGTTAATTCAAATAAAGCTTAACAGTTTAATAGTTATGTACAATGAGTGTGAACGGAGTTTCATGTAGTGGTGATTTAACAGAAATTATTAAGAAGAAACGGAAATAATAAATTTAGTGCGAAAGATTACGAGTAGTTACGGAAAATTACGAAAGATTACGGAAACTAATAAACGAGTTTGATTAATTCGAGAACATAGAATTGGATTTCATCGTTCATACCATTAGTATTCAATTAATATTACCATGCATAAGTTTATTTTCTTTTATTATTGATGCACATATAAAATCACCCCAAATCGATCCCTCGTATTTGAGAATCCTAAGAATATTTATCAAATATCGATCCCTCGCATATAAAATAAATATCCCAACATTACGATCATATTCGCTTGTTATTTGCAATCTAAACGTTATGATCTATTCCTAGCAACGTAACGTAAAGAGTAAATTATTCAGTTCAAGTTTTAAGAGTATTTTCCAGTTAAACTTAGAACCTTATTTCAAGAATCTATTGATCAAGTAGAATCAAGCATTACGTACGGAATAAATTTACCAATAATAAATAGAAAAGACTTATGCATAAATGAATATTAAAAGAGATACTTAAGGGTAAGAAGATTACATCCAATCCTTTGAGAGAAGTTAGCCAAGCATGGAGAGAACCTCCTTAGAAGAATAGATGAAAGAACTCATCACCGCTTCGTTTTGGCAGAGTTTCCACGCTAATCTTCACCTCTCTCACTACCCTAAATTATCTACTAACAAGATTTAAAGAAGCATAAATCTTAGGAACAAGCTTTGGAGCAAGGGAGAAGAGAGAAATTGGAGTAGCAAGAAGTGAAATGGCCATGGGGGGTGTTGGGTATTTATAGGGGTTGGCCTGGTCGTGTTTGGTCGCCCAAGTGACCCATTTCTTCATGTTTTACTCGCCCAAGCGAGTTAAGGGCCCACTTGCACGTCCACTTGGCCCAATTGCACATCCACTTGCAAGTGCAGCTCGCCCAAGCGAGCAGATTGCACTACGTTCACTCGCCCAAGAGAGTTAAAGGCACTTCTGGAGAATTCTTTTTGGGCCTTGGGCCTGATTTACTTGCTGCACCTCCCTATTTTGCTTATTGATCCCTTTTTGCTTGTTTTAAGTGTACGGAAGCTTCAAAATTTCTGGAATCTTGCAAAATACAAAAGAGAATTGGATGAATCATCAAGAATTAAAATACATCATTAATGTTAAGCGCTAAATGCAAACTAACTAGATTAGGGCCAATTTTGATTGATATTCTTAGTAAAACACAAGATAAGTGCCTTAAATATAACCCTAATTTTATTAAGATATGGCACTTATCATTAAGGGACATCTGCATGCCCTATCTGTGAGCAAGACACGAGCTACATACAACTTAAACATGGGAGAAAAACTATTTACACTTGCCATTTCGTTAACCGGTGAACAAGTTCTTGAGCGGGTTGAGGACATCCATACTGTATTTGGAAAGACCCAAAAGAAGCAAAAAGGTAATACTTGTATATGGAAAAAGAGGTCGATATTGTTTGATCTTCCATACTGGTCTGATCTAGATGTTAGACATTGTATCAATGTTATGGATGTGGAGAAAAATGTGTGTGACAGTGTCATCGACACGCTTCTTAACATTCAAGACAAGATAAAGGATGATTTGAACACTCGTCAAGATCTTGCTGAGATGGGTATACGTGAGCAGTTACATCCTAGGTCTGATGATAAGAAAATATACTTGCCTCCAGTATGTCACACTTTGTCAAGAAAGGAGAAGATAAGTTTCTGTCTGCACCGAGTGAAAGTGCCACAGGGATACTCTTCAAATATTAAGAGCCTTGTGCAGATCAATGATTTGATATTAGTTGGCTTAAAGTCTCATGATTGCCACGTGTTGATGCAATAACTGTTAGCCGAGGCGATTCGAGACATTTTGCCTAACAAAGTGAGGCATGCGATAACTTGGCAGTGCTTTTTCTTCAATGCCATTTGTACCAAAGTCTTGGACCCTGTAAAGTTAGATGACTTGGAAGAAGAGGCGACAATTATCTTGTGTCAGTTGGAAATGTATTTTCCTCCTTCCTTTTTCGAGATAATGGTTCACTTACTTGTTCATCTGGTCCGGGAAATTAAAATGTGTGGTCCCATTTTTTTACGGTGGATGTACCTGGTCAAGCGATACATGAAGATCTTGAAAGGGTATACGAAGAATCTTCACCGTCCTGAAGCATCCATAGTTGAAAGGTACATTGCAGAAGAAGCTGTAGAATTTTGTTCAGAGTACCTTGAAAAGGAAAAACCTGTTGGGCTTCCCGAGGCTCGTTATGATGACAGAGTCACAGGTAAGGGTACACGAGGGCTGTATGTTATAACGCCTGGTTTAGAGGAATTGCAACAAGCTCATTTGTATGTCCTAAATAATAGTAATGAAGTCTTGCCATACATAGTTCGTCATGAAGCCTTAGTCAAGGAAAGTAATCCAAAAATGACGAAGAATAGGTTGTTGAAAGAGCATAACAAGACTTTCCTAAATTGGTTTAAAGATACAATATTTAGTGATGAATCTTCATCTGAAACAATGAGGAAGTTAGCAGATGGGCCTAATCGAAATGTCAGAAGTTGGTAGGGGTACGATATAAACAAGTACTCGTTCTACACCAAACAACAAGATGACAAGAGCACAATGCAAAACAGTGGGGTTAGCCTTAGGGTTGAGCCACAACACTTCGCTACTGTGCATGACCACAATCCACGTTTAGCGTGCATGCCTTACTTTGGAGTCATTCATGATGTCTGTCAAACAAGCGCATTTTTTTAACCCTATATGTGTAATTCTTACAGGATGTTAGAAAGAAGGCCCAGGCCATCCAGAAGTTGAACACTGCCCCTCACGTGTTGTCTCGCGGGGGTTACGAGTTATTAGAAAATAGATTGATAGAGGAAAAACAAAAGAAACGATTGGACGAATCAGCCAAAGGTGACAGCACGGAGACCATCCTTCATCCTCTGTCCCCCATTGGACGACACGTGAAGTGGAAGCTGGCTCGCACAAAATAACAAGACAAATGACATCTGAGGTGGCACGTGAGATTGCAGAGATGATTGTAAGTCAAATGATGGTTCAAGTGTTCATTAATGCCGACATTGTTTGTGAGAAATACGACATCAATAAGGAAAAGTGACACCAATTCTGTGAGACACGTAAAGCCGCTTCCTGGGAGGTTAGCTGAGTTACATTGTTTTACAAATTCACAATTATGTCTGTCAAACAAGCGCATTTTTTTTAACCCTATATGTGTAATTCTTACAGGATGTTAGAAAGAAGGCCCAGGCCATCCAGAAGTTGAACACTGCCCCTCACGTGTTGTCTCGCAGGGGTTACGAGTTGTTAGAAAAGAGATTGATAGAGGAAAAACAAAAGAAACGATTGGATGAATCAGCCGAAGGTGACAGCACGGAGACCATCCTTCATCCTCTGTCCCCCATTGGACGACACGTGAAATGGAAGCTGGCTCGCACAAAATAACCAGACAAATGACATCTGAGGTGGCACGTGAGATTGCAGAGATGATTGTAAGTCAAATGATGGTTCAAGTGTTCATTAATGAATTTTTGCCTAACAAATGACAAAACTAATGTTCTATTTATTTTGATTGCAGGATTCCCTGGACGAGCAATCCACACAGGGTAGCTTTGTCGCCAGTGGACATCAGGATGTCTTGACTGTTGCCATTGGACAACCAGAGCACCCAGGCCGTGTTCGTGCTGCTGGAGCCGGTGTGACCATCACACACTACTTCGGACCAGCTCCATCAACCTCTCGCAAGAAGAAGTCAATGGCGCCTGAAGACTTGGATCGACTGAAAGAAAACATCAGGGACGAGCTGGAGTAGTCAATCACTGATAGACTTACGCAGTCGATCACTGAAAGAGTTACGCAGCAAATAATGATGTCCTTCAGCCACCTCCAGACCCAGATGCAGTCTCAGGGTGCCATGCCACCTCCAGAGGTTCAGTCATGTCCTCTTGGTGCCCGTGTCAGCACCAAGGGAAGATGTGTCGATCCCTCGGGGAATGACCCAAACATGGGTGCATCTGACAGGTGTGGGTTGTATGTCGATGACAATCTTCCCCGCCTGGTTGCCCTTGGAAAGGTTTATGAGGGGTCGACAACCGTGCACAGTGTCCCTTTTGCCAATGATCAGGTCAAGGTGGGTGTTGAGGAAGTTCGAGAAGCTGATGCTCGCGTCCCTGTACCCACTGACGAGGTTCAGTTAGTGGGACAGACCCTTAACATCTTAAAATGTTTACATTCAGGGACGGTTATTGGACCCGTCTTAGAATCATCTATTTTTTAATTTTTTTTAAAAGACATTTTTTCAGAGAACTTTCTTAGAATTGTCATTTTTTATTTTATTTTTTTAAAAAAATATTCTAAGACGATTCTTTTGAAAACTGTCTTAGACCATCTACATTCTAAGACAGTTTTTCAGATAACTGTCTTAGAATATAAACTTTCTAAGATAGTTTGAAAATCGTCGTCAAAGGTCTTGACTTTTTACAACGTCGACTTCAAAGACGGTCGCACAACCATCGTTAAAGGCCTTTAATAACAATTGTAGTTGTGAATCCATCAATGAGCAAGACTATCACTTGTAGTTGCATTTTTCATCTTTAACTATTTATGTGGTATGGTAAAAATTTCCACCACCTGATAGGAAGACGTGCCTCATAAGCTAGCCAGTATAATTATGCTAAGATTCTGTCAACTTATAAGTTAGTGACCGATCATTATGCAATTTATTAATTGTAGACCCCAACAATGATGCCTTCCTATGAGAACTTGAGTGGGAGGTCATCATCATGAACGGTGATTGATCGGTCTTTGAGTAAGCTTTTTCCAAAGCAACTGTGATGGTAAATAGGGTGCATGTATTTTTGGAAGATCTTTTCAAGTTTAGTTTTGCAAACAGACAGCAGAGAAGAAATTTTAATGCCTATAAAACTAAAAAGGCCAGAGATAGAGACCGTAAGGTATGTACATGACATCTATATTTTTAGTATATTTTTATTATTTATTAATATATCTATGACTCAAATCCAAATACATCCCGCAATATCAAATGACTCAAACCCATTACTTCGAAATTCAAATACCCAAAGGAACTACAATACAACATATTTTAATTATTAGCAATAAGCATATTCTCATCTCGATAACAAGCACAAATAGACACGCATATACTCACCGATTGTAAATTGTCGTCAGTGGAGGAGATATTCATCTGCTAATTTCATTTGTTCTTTCTCCTGAAACACAGAAAAGCACATATCACTAACCAGCACACAGAACACAATTAACAATGAAGAAATCACTTGAGCAGCAAAGTAGAGATGATCTATACAAAGGTAATAGGGTTTGGCGGTCAGATTCGAAAATCATAAGAAGTTAAAGAGCTTCGGAAAAGAAAATAAAGCGCAGAGGAAAACCTAATGCTTGATCGATATGATGAGATGAGAGAGAATAGAAATGAAGCTAGTGCATAAGCGTAGAGAAGAAGATGAGAGAACAGAGAAGTGCAAAAAAAAAAAAGAAAGCCGAATAGAAATCCAACTGAAACAGGTTGTGCTTCGGTGTGTAATGCTCTATTATCAAATTATGGGCTGGCCCTTCATTAGGCCAAGACATTTATAGGCTTTATTATCAAATTATGTTGGAATTAATTCATACACAATAGTTAAATTAGCTTTGTTTAATTTTGGGTAAGTGATAATTATATTATCTTATCCATGACCACAAAAAATATTTATATTTCGCACAAGATGGTTGAAATAATTCAAGATGAGTGTTAGGAATATATTCTCTAATTAATTAAAAACTATAAAATTAGGAGAAAAAAATATTAAATGAGATGTGTGATCCACACAATTTTATCATTTTCAATAAATTTTAATTAATAAAAAAAAGTGTTTAAAAGGATATATTAAAAAGTGTGTTGTTAGTCTTTCTCACAATTCAATTAAAAAAGTACGATGATATTGTATCATTAATCATACATACAAAATGTGTTGTGCAAATACAAACAATAACATTAAAAACATACATGACTTATTCAATCATATTTTTAGGAGTTTGTTAAAGGTAATAGAGTTTTACCGACACTAATCAACCATAGGCACAAGTTTTTTGGAGTTTTACCTACATAAAGTAGTTGTAGGTAGAAGTTATTTTTAATTTTAATGAATTTTCCTACACCAAATAATGGTAGGTACAAGTTGCTTTATTTTACCTACATTAATCAGTCATAGGTAGAAGTATTTTTTAGTTTTACCTACACTAATTCATGACTGTAGGCAAAAGGAGTCTGTTGGCATAGGTCATTTTCCTTGTAGTGCTTTGGAGAGTACAAGAGTTCCCTATTTGTAGGTTAATCTTGAAATGCTATAATAAATTCCCACTAATATGCATTTACCAAATGCATTAATAATTGAATGCCACTAAATGAAAATAAATGACAATAAACATGAAAATAAATTCCCACTAGCCACTAAATGACCTGGAGCATTCTAGAAAAACATTTATTAAGGCTAAGAAAAAATGAAAAGTCACTAAAAAATTCAGTCCAAAAAATACTACAAAAATTACAAATAAAATGACAGAAATTGGACTTAGTTATTATCTAATCAGTCAATTATTAATAGTCCACCAAAATTGATCAACTCATCACATGGATGTTTCTTGTCTTGTAAATTGGGATTCCAAAGTGATTTTTCAAGTTGACCTCAAAGCATCTTCATCAATTTGTAGGAAAGTGACCCAATTAGGTGCAACCCAAAATATTTCAACGATCCCCCCAAAATTAACCCCCCCCCCCCCCCCCAAATCCCAAAATCCTTGTACAGCCACCCCCCACGCGTGCAACCACAGGTAGACAACCACCCCCCAGAGAACAAACAACGCCACCACGCGAGCTCGGAGGGAGATGACGAAAGCGGAACTGGGTCGACGGTTGAACCACAAATCCGACAGGGTCGCACCGGGTTGAAAGGATTGCCGATTCAATGTTAGACTCAACCCGGTCCACCCACCGGGTCACAGTCCGACCAGCCAGGTCGATCCGATTTTTTAAAAACTGCATTTAGTCAAATAAAAGGATTTCAAACTTAGGTATCTTGTCTTGGCCATAACTTTAGTATAATTATTGGAAATTAAAACTTTGTACATATATATAGTATCATGATATGAATATATTAGTTGGTTCAAAGATAAAACGACTAAAAAAATACTCAACGAAATGGAATAATAGAAAGAAAGAAAATAATATAATATTTGAGAATATTGGTGTCACATATGACTTACTGCTTACATGCATGTTATATATTTTGATCAAATTTGTTGTTTTATATGGGATGATTAGAGCAAATAAAATATTTTAAAAAAACAAGTGTCTTTGGAAGGTCTGTATTAGCAAAAGTATTTAATATTAATAAGACTATATATTACTTTTTAAAAGGTTTAGTATTAGCAATACGGAATTGTTATTTTAAAAGGCAATCTTGAAGTTATAACTTTTTAATAGAAATCTAAAATCTATTTCTGCACCTAACAAGCTTTTCTTGGAAATACTCTAATAATATAGTCTGACGAATATAAAGGGAAGAGGTGTAAAACAGGTGTAAAATGGAGATGTCAAGAATTTGAGAAGAGGGGGCGTAGTTCCTTCACCGCATCCAAGGGAGAGAACAACTTCACTATGAATTAATATTACACAACAGAGGCACCCTTAGTTCTTCTCTTCAATGTTCAAGAAAGATGAGACAAAATTTATGATTCATCACCTTTTGTTTATAGAAATCTATATCTACAAAAATACGATAACAAAGCTTTATTGCGTCAATAGGATTATACATTTTGCGAACACTTAAAAAAACCAATCACAAGTGTGTAATCACACTACAAGCCTAAACAACTCCATTCAGGAGTAAAAAGGTAATAAACACTTCTCATTTCAGAAATAACTTTTCACACTTAAGAAATCTTTCACATGTATTTATAAATTTCTCTCTCTTTGTTGTTTCACTCAGAATGTGGGTTGATACATCATCAGAACATTTTTTTAAAAATAATGGTGGTGCAACTTCTTCTAAGAATAAAACTAGCTAGTTAATTTTCACATTTTCAAAACGGTTAAATTTTTGAATTTATTATTTTAAAAGTCAAATATTAATTTCAAATAATATAACAATAACCTATATATATTTTTTGACAATTACAAGAATTACCTAATCTATGTAAAAGAATCACCATAATTTTAAGAAAATATTAATTTAATAAATTTCTTTCATTAGCAAATAATTTTTTGTTTTTTATTTTAACTTTTTTAGGGTAAAATACTGAATATTTATTGACTCAAAGAAGAAGCAAAAATTACATCATCAAAGATGATTTTATCTAAATATGAAAAAGCTAGAGATGCTAACGAATGGGCTGCTTTATTGCCTTGACTTCTAATCTATGATGCACGAACACTGACACGCGACATGACATGACACGATACTCTGATACGTAAATTCTAAAAAATATCGACATGTTAGGACACGTTTTGATATTAAATAATATTTTTAATATATATAATATAATTTATATTTAATACATATAACAGCCTAAAATAAGTCATATAATCATTCAAGTATTCAAATTTCATAATATAAATATAAAGCAAAAATAATAAAACATCCATGAAGTGTTACTAACAAGTTCAATTAATTTCATATCCATCTCGAAGAATCATAGCCTCTATCTCTGGCTCATCAAGTGAAAGACTGGTAACTTGAAGATTTTCAATATCATCAAGTGAATCAAATGTATCTCCAACAATGTCCCACATTTGATTTGCTCATTGTTCATAACTTGGACTCTTTCTTGATAAGAGTCGAAGGTTGATATGCACATAAATAAGTCTTCAGCACATTTTGGAGTGATCTTATTCCTCTTCATGGAATGTACAAAAGAATAAGTATTCCAAAAAAATGGGTTCTGAAGTTTTAATTTTTTATCAAATGTCTTTTTTAATTTTTTTAATTTTTTTTAAATTTTTAATTTTTATAAAAAAATATAATTTTTTAAAAATTATAATTTTTTAAAAAAATTAAAAAAACATATTAAAACGTGTCAAAATAGTTGACTGCGTGTCCAATTCGGTCAAACTAGCATGTTCCCCTAGTCAACATGTCCTAAAAAGTTGACTGCATGTCGGAGTGTGTCGGAGCGTGTCGATGTCCGACACACATTTTGGACCAAAAAAACCAAAAAAGGAGTGTCCGTACTTCATAGCTTGTAATAAAAAACAGAGAACTAGCACTGGGAAGCAAAAATTTTATTTTAAAACTTTATACAAAGTAGCTTTATAAAATAAGAATTGGACCAATTATTAATTAACACGCTAAACACAGCGCGCTTGGGTTCCTTTTTCTGGGTCCACTCCCACTAGCATTCTTCCATTTGCTATTTTTCTGATATATTCTTGATTCTTCCATTTGCTATTTCTTTTTTCTCTTAATTGTTTTCTTCTTTGATAACTACCTCTTGCTTTCATTTTCTTCAGGATCACTTCAATGGTTGAAAGATAAAACTCCCGCGAAATCTCATCAGAAAAAATAAAACCCTGGGATATCTACAACGTAAGAAGCACAGATCTTGACTTGGTTATAACTTTGTGTATTTTAAAAGTTCACTATTTATTGTTCTTTTTAGTTTGGAGTATTTTATAATGACATTTCTGTCATACATTTTTCATGTTTTAATTAGTAATAATTCTTGTTTAATTTGGTTTTAATACCTCATTTAAATATAATAATTACCCATTATTTTAATTAATTATTTTTATTACACATTACTATTATATGACCATTTTCTATTTGTAAATGGAATGCTCTTCCTATTGTTTGTATATCATGAAAAAATACAATTCTCATTATTCTCTCTATTTGGGTTCTTAGTTATTATCTTGTTAATTTTGATATCCGGATTAAGTCACAATGAGCCTATTAAATCCTGGGAGATTTGTGCTTTACGTGGATAAATCCTTGAGGATAGTGTGTCTGACACACATCTTGCGGATCCTATGAGTTTGGAGGTTAGGTCGAGGTTTGTGTTCATCAAAGTTAGTGTGTTTGCAAGATTGTGATTTGTGATTTGGCCTGCCTAGAACAATAATTTCAAGGATTTTACATAGGTTTATACTCTTAACCACCCACATGATAGATTTTTTACAATGGGCAATTAACCGAAAACATTATGGGTCACAATTTTTTTGTGGTATGTTCTTATGACCTTATGTGATAATCGTGTTTCTCTCTCTACCATAGTGTTTTCGGGATTTGTTTAGAAATCTTGTTTGTGTGCGTGGAAATCTTATTTAAATTTTGTGGAGTTGCAATGGTGGGGGTTGAATCTCATACAGGGTATTTGAAATATATATCCCTCTTCTACCGAGCCACAATGGCGATGTCATAGTTTGTAGATTTGTGAACTTTGAAATTAGCCAAATTGGGCAAGATAACTTGATTGTCTTGAGAATGCTTGGATAGAACTAAAAACATTGTTGTGACATTTATAGAATAATTCTTTGAGTCAAAAGCTATTATAGAAGTTGGGAGTGGTGGCTTAAATTGCGAGATTTTTTATATTTATGTGTTTAGTTAATTAAAAGCTTTTGAGAGAACTAATTTTGTGTTATGATACGAGAACTCTTGTCTATGATATGTGACTCTCTTTTTTTCCTCAAGATTTATTTACGTCTTTGGCTTACAAATTTGTTTGCTCTTTTCTTTAGCTTTGTGGGTATGCTTTCTTTCATTTGATAATGAGTTTTGTGGAGATTGTGTTTTTTCTATATGTGATTGGAGGTTTAATATGGATTTAATTAGAATTGGCAATATTGAACAGTGTTGATTTGAGATGGTGATATGTGATCATTGTTGATGTTTAGTCATTGGTTGCACTAAAAAAAAACGCAATTTCTGACAGACAAAATTCGTCTCTAAATTAGAAAATTTGTCAGAAAAATGAAATTTCCGACGGACAAAAATCTGTCGCTAAAACACTTGTAGGAAATTTTTTTTGTCAGTAATTTCCGACGGATATATCCATCGGTAAGGTAACTACAAAAAATTAATATTTTTGTGGCGACTAAATTTGTGGCGGCTTTAACATCCACAAATTTTATTTTCACTTTTTTTTTTATTTTCATGTTTTTATTTTTTGACCGTTTAAAAACCCCCCACAAAGTGCTTTTTTTTTTTTTTATCAAAAACAATATTTTTATTTATGTGTAATTGACCCCCATCACACAAAACTTTGGCAAACATATCCTTTACTAAAATTGTCAAAACAATAAATCAAATAATCTTAAAAAAATCATATAGCAATGGAAAGTGAACATAAAGATACAAATAAAGAAGAATTGAATAAAAAATTTAATAAAGACACAAATAATCTCTTCAATTAGTTCATTAACTTTGCATTTTTTATCACAACTAATAATGATACAAAGATATTTTTTCCAAAACAACCCCAGTTACTAACTTTTGTTTTTCCAAAACAGCCCCACCTATTAATTCCTTTTAAAGCCTATTTTTTTTCTTCATTATTGCAATTGATATTTAACTCTTTCATTTAAGTTGTGTTTACTCCCCCTAAACTGATGATGGTGACATTCCAGAGTTAAAAATTTTCTTTTTTCTAATATAGTATTGTCAAACAAATGAAAAAGAAATATAAAAAATATCTCTAATATACTTAATACAAAACTAAAATTTATATCTTAATTTTAAATTATTTTGCACCTGAAATTAACAATGTGAGTATTACAAATTTTACATCATAAACAACTATCTATGTTTAACAACCCGAGCACGATGCAAATAAACAGATAATCTTTATATATACAAATTTAACAAACTTCAAATTCTATCTAGGTTTTTCTTAAGGAAATAAACGGGTAATTTTTTTCTTTTTAAAAGACTACTCACTACCTTTGCATTAATGTGTGTACCTGAAGATCCAATAGTGAGTCCAGAGTTGATGCAATAATAGCCAGGGATCTACTCTTAATGGAAGCATACACTTTTGCCACAAATAACACCATGTGCCCTATGTTGGATGCATAAATTGCCACCCTCTCACTCCTTTCAAGTTCCTTCATGTCATCCTGAGAATCAAAATTAAATTTCCCATTCATATATATGCATCACAAAACCATTTTAAATAAGAACAAAACTTGAGTACAGTATCTGATGTGCTATTTTTGCTGATCTTCAATCATAATTTAAGTTTTACCTTGATAATTTGGTAAAAAAAATTACCCCTCCATGCTTGTCCGCCCATAAGTTGTCTTAAATCCCACCACACCACAAAGGGAAGAAGGAATACGGACTAAACCTGCCCTTTTCCAAAATTTTTAAAAATAAGTTATATTGAGAAAATAGAGCCAAATAATCAGGAATGTGACGATGGTGAATGGTGACATAGCAACCACACACACATTCCCAACTGGAAAATAACACGTTTCACAGTAAATTCTATATATAATATTTCGATATATGATCATTTGTTTTGACATATAAGACTAACTGGGTCATTAAAAAAGAGTGATCGAGAAAGAGGTGATTGAAAAAGGAAAAGAAGTTGCGGTTTAAATTTTCTAATTTGAAACATCCCTTTATTTCTATGTAATAGATTTTCTAAAGAATCTTAAGCTGCTATGCTTAAAATCAAGCTCTCTGAATCCAAACAATTGACAAGAAGATCAAATATTCCAATAAAACTTGGTATAGAGACAGTTTCCAGTCACAACCATCCAGTCATTATTTGAAATCCCAGACACCTTATATGCACCAAAATAATAAAACAATATTAAAAATACTAGGCAACAACATTGACAACAAAAATAGACTCCCTTAGGAAAATGATTTCCAATATCATACAACTTCTGATTACAATTTCTTTAAAATCTTGCTCTGCTAATCATAAAGAATCATAAAGAATGAATCAGCTTGGTATAATCTAGTTTCCCAAGGCATAACAGTCCACTACTATGAAATTGACGTGAGATTACAAAGAAACAAGCATCTAATAATATGTAATGGGGACTACCGCAAATATAAATTCTCATTGCACTTAGTCCATGTTCATTATATCCATGGGCAGCATTGTTAACCAAAAAAAAGACCATGGGCAACATGCAGGAATACAATATATGCTTAGCAAGTTAGCAGCATAAAAGATTTCTTCTACTTGCTTATTATTTTTTATATCAATTTATCAATTTCTTTTACTTGCTAAGTTAATTATCCTTAATACAAGTCAGTCATTGTATTATAATTAAAGCAAAAAAATTTCCCTAATAGATACTTTCTAGAAATTCCATGACATTCAATTTTTTTTGGAACATTGGGAAGAATTAACCAACAAAAAGTAGTGAGTTAAATTGGAGAACATAATGTATAACTTTCATAGTTAAATTCAAATGGCAAAACGAATTAAAAAAATTGAAATGGGAAAATAAAGTGGGCCTATATATATTGAGTAGTTTGTTATTGAATTTGCTTACGTGCAGTGGAATTAATAAAACTATCCATTACATATTCATTCAACACCATAGGCTATTTCTTTGAAAGTTGACAAATTAATTATTATTAATTATAGTAGGCTTTTGGCCCTTTTCTATAGGAAACTCATTTGAATACAAGCTTTTTTATTTCCGAAGGCAGCAAAAAAATTATCTAATGTTACTGCTACATTTTAGAACCTTCATGATAGCACAAGTTAAGACCCATTATGCATAATCCATCTTGACTATTTAGACTATACAAATTGATAATCAACAAAAAAAATAAATAAATTAAATAAAAATACTACACTTGTCTAACAAAAAACAACATAGATGAGAAATTAAAGCAGAAACATTATGATCATATATGCATAAAACAATTCCAATGATTGCTTATTATGATTTTAATTTACTTTTCATTAAATTGTTTTCTCTTCTCCTTAGCAATACTATCCTGACTCATTAGAATTGCCTTTAACTTACAGACTATGTTTTGAAAAACCCATACTTCTTTGGATCAAAGGACATCAACAGGCCCAAACTCAAGTTCACCACCAGAAGCAATTTTAAAATTGCTATAATCATTATCAATCGCAAGAGGTTATTCCTCATTTCTTCTTATACCAATCAAAAGTCACTCTTATAATCAATTGGATCATATATATGCTTCTTGTGGTAGAGCCTGGAACAAATTATTCAAATATTACATCCAAAAAATGCTAAAGAAATTGTCAAAAGTAACAAAAGGAATTCTCATAAGCAATCTGCATGTGCTGATCTTTTTAAGTATAGGAATATAATAAACTGTGCTTAACTAGCATAATTAACTCATGAATCAAAGCAAGGGAAATCATGAATCATCCTCCACTGTTAGTACAAAGAAAAACATGTCATATGATATGAGCTGTGGCTAACAGCGGGACACTGGAAACTAGATATGTTCCTTTCTTTTGAAAAACAATCTGGTTCATAGCAGAGATGAAAACATTAAGTAAAAACAAACAAGCACTCTCTTACATGGCTTTCATATCAAACAACATTCACCCTCACATAACATCAGCAAACATTTCTATATTTCTCTTTCAATGACTCCTGCAATGCAACTTCTCTTTCAACCTCAACTTTCTTACGTTGTTAGGTTCATTGCAATCAGGTTTTGATCTTAAGAAAAAAACTTTAAATAAGCTATGTAGGTTCCCGGGTAGACTGGACCATGTTGTGATGAGAATCAATGGCAGTAATGGATTTATAAGAAGAAAAGATATACCTCAGAAAGAATTCCACCTCCACAACCGACATCAACAATTTTAAGTCCTTCAAGGGGTTTAGCACTATAAGGGTCCTTCCTGAGACAAGGGTGAAATCTAATTATTATTTGAATACCAAGATCCTGCAGTTACTTTAGAAATGCAGGGAATATTAGTGCTGGTCCAAATACATCAGACCTCTAAACAACAACTTTACTATTAATCAAATAACAAGAACCCAGTAAGAATTCTAGAACCAAAACAATTTATTTAATATATTCTTTTGTTTTTTCAAAATTCCCAAAATTAAACACCAAAAACAGGGGCTCCCATATATTAAATTTACAAAACCAACAGTCAGGGTCTCCGAAAATTGGAAAGTTAAAAAAGCAAAAAACAAAACCCAGACCAATAAAAGAATCGAAAGTCACAAATCAAGTTTTAAAATATTTGGGTCTGCAATTTTCACATGCAACAATCTCGACAGAGAAAAAAAAAATAAAAAAGGGCATTAGATGAAGAGGTAGCTCACTAACCTTGATGTTCCAAAGTCTTATTTGCTTGAAGTTTTTAGATCCTCCCGTGCTTCACACCTCTCTGTCTCTCTGTCTAACTCAAAGGCTAACACCGGACGACATGCGGATTCGATGGCTTCATTAAACCCCAACCTTCATCACTATAACTGAACTCAAGAATGGACGAACCAAACAACACAAATTGAGGCCTCACTGGTCCTACCATCTCTCACTTCCACAATATCAATAATACACTTAACACACTAACTTGCATTCAAAATTTATAGACGTGGATTTTGCTTTCTTTCCCATGTTGCCTTCTCTTGTCAATGTCAACTTCCACAACATCAATTGCTTTCTCTTGTTGCCTACTTTTGCCATTGGCACAACAAATTCAATTAGTTTGGTAAGAAAAAAGTTAAAGGAACATTTGGTAAGAAAAACAATTCATACTAAGAAAATACTTTCCCACACCCAATTGGCATTCTCTAACCTAAACTGCAGTACAATAAAAAACCACACCATAAAAATTCAACTACCATCTCATAACTCATTCACAGTCCCATACATATTAGTTTCCTTTCCCTATTTTCCATTTCCAAATACCTCAACAATAATTAAAATCTCAGAAAAACCACACACCTTCCATCTATTTGACCTTAAAATTCAACAACGCTCAATTAACCCATCTCATTTCCACCAAACACAACCATGTCAACTCTCATCTCATTTCCACAAAACTCTCATCTCTTCCCTAAGTACCACACAATCCAACACTAAGGCTTTGTTTGTTTTCCATTTTCAAAACCAGTTCTCTATAAATTTGTTTGGTCTTTAAGCACATTTGAAAGTGTTCATCCCCAAACACATTTCTATTTCCCAAAAGCTAGTTTCCTAATCACTTAAGCAGAGCAAAACAATACAAAAAAGAATAAAACTCAACCTTTCACCTCATCCCAACCTAACAAAACCCGACATTGAACTTGAGAAAGAGAGCAAGTAAAAACCTTGAAAACGGATTCCCAGCGCAGAGCCGTGACCCTTTCATGCAACGCTTCAAGAACAGTTCTGGGACGCAGCTTCTTGGAGTTGATGGGGCCCTTCTTCTTCCTACCACCACCGTTGTTATCAATCACGGCCTTTGTCGCCTCTCTCCACAGAATCACCGACACCGCTTTCTGCGACGCTACCTTTCTGTTCCTCATCTCCTTTCGCTCCGGCGCCTCCTGCGCCTTCAGCTTCTCCAGCTCCCTCACTATTCTCCGCGTCCGCTTGTCGGTGACCACCAATGACACGAGCAAAGAAGAAGGAGAAGGGGTTCAGGGTCGGGTTCCGGGTCGAGGCGAGGCTTGGAATCGTCTTGAAGCGGTGCGGCGGGCGGTGGTGGGCGAAGGGAGGGGTGGGAAGCCAGGTGCGGTGGTGGAGAAATGGAGTGATACGCACTTAGGTTTTGTCTGTGCGTCGCGGTGACGAGTGACTGAGTGAGTGAGCTTTAGCTTTTAGGTTTTATAAAAATTAATTAATTAATATTATAAAAAACCAATACCGACGGAATATTTTCCTTCGGAGACATTCCATGGGAAATAAACGTTTTTTTTGTAGTAATTGGTTGGTATCTATGTGATCCTTAATGCTAAAAATTGTGCTTGAAAATAATAATATTCCCGTTACACAAATATAATTACTTATAATATAAGGTTGTTTATTATCATAAATAACAAGCATCTTACAGGGCTTTGGCTTTGGGCAAAGATCAAAAGGTAATAGACATAGGGTATTCAAGAGGTAACAACATAAGAAATCATATTGTTATTAATATGCTATATATCTTTATGTTTGTTAATTATGACTTTGTTAATAGCATGCGGCGAATAAGGAAAATAGTGGTGACGTAATAATTTATTTATTTTTGATAGACTAGTGTTCATTGACATTAAATTATGATAGTAGAAAATGAATGTATCTTACCTTTTTAGTAGGAATATATATGAATGTGTTTTCCTTTTCTTGAAATCTTGAAATTATTTCATTGTAATGACATTAATGTCATATTTTAATATGTTTCTTTGTCTGTTTTAATGTGCATTAAATTCATATTTGAATTGGTCTTATTACTTGTTATATATATATATATATATATATATATATATATATATATATTAATTAGTGATTATATTTTTTTAATTAGAGTTATTATACAATTTTCATAACATGCAAATTATTCATGTATAGTGTTAAGTTTAGTGTTAGGAATGGAACTGATTTGATATTTATAAATTTAAAACACTATAGGATATGATGGCGAAGTTGTTAGCATTTATTACACGATTTAATTTTTAGAACTGATCATTGTAATGGTCTTTTTTTTTTTTCCTTTGGTTTTTATGGAGACATAAAAGCGATATTTTATAAATTCTATAACGACTAAAACTTTGATTGCTTTAAATGAATTGGTATGGAAGAGTTAGAATGTTTAATATATGTTTTGAGTATGAGAAAAATAAAATTGCATGTTATATGAAACGAGGTTGTTGATTAAATTATAGTAATGCTATAAAAATATATGCTCAAAGTATGATGATTTATACCAAAACATATTTATGGAGGTTGATTATATGTTTAAATGATGCATATTTCATATTTTCTTGACTCATATTGAGAGTGTTTGGTAGATACATGTTGTTTGATTCATGATACACTACTAGAAAAACAACATTCAATATCGGTTCTTTTTGACATTCCACATCGGTTTTGAACCGATGTTGAATCAGTCGATGTTGAAAGTGTAGAAGTTAACATCGGTTTTCAAAACCGATGTTAACGAGAAGTATACAACATCGGTTTTTAGTAAAAATCGATGTCACTATCTAATAAATAAAATGTAAAAAAATGTAAAAGCTGAAACTTCAACATCGGTTTTCATAAGAAAACCGATGTTAACTTACACTACAACATCGGTTTTCAATTAAAACCGATGTTGTTGTCATGTAACCCCTATGTATGTAACAACATCGATTTTCTAAAGAAAATCAATGTTGTTACATGACAGCAACATCGGTTTTCAATGAAAATCGATGTTGTTACATGACAACAACATTGGTTTTCATTGAAAACCGATGTTGTAGTGTAAATTAACATATGAAAATCGATGTTGTTTTTTTAATTTTTTATTATATTTTGTTTGTTTTTTTTTATTTTACCAGTTCTTCAACCTGTAAATGAAATACCATCCAGCCAATTTCAAAATAAAATACAATAAAATAAATTTCAATAACAAATAAAATTCAATAGTGTCAAATGTACACTAAACAATAACTTATTGAAATAATATTGAATGGTCAGGATATCTTTCTCTCTTTGACACGCACACACACACACACACACACACACACACACACACACACACA
>QARZ01040906.1:43333-68301 GCA_013407115.1 Glycine latifolia
CACACACACACACACACACACACACACACACACACACACACACACACACACACACACACATATATATATATATATATATATTCTAAATCAAGTTAGGAACATCATCTGACTAAATTGTAGCTCAAGATGTTGCATAACCAGTCATCGGTCATTCATCAAACCACAGTGCTGATGATCACAGTCAACGAAATAAAGATGTGTTTTTTGCTAACAAGGTAATCTGATTCCTCAATGTAGATCCCCCAAATGCATGCATACATTTCTTCTTTAATTCCCATTCATCTTCTATATATATATATATGAAAAATATAATCAGGCTTACAAAATACACACCTCTATTTGGCCTCTGCTACTGATGGTTTTCTTTCCCTTGTCTAATAAATTATGAACTCCAAGCCCTTCCTTTTCCTCTGCTACTAGAAGGATGTAATAACCCGCCACGTCGCTACTGTATCACTAACTCTTAATCACGCCATTAACATGTTTTAAATGAAAACTCCTTTAATTTGATTATAAAAACAATGGTAAATTTTTCGCGAACACATAAAGACCATCATCATAGAATATACACGTAATTAAGATACGCATAAGACATCTCAAATATATATATATATATATATATATATATATATATATATATATATTAAACATAGTTTAGTTTTAGATACAATTAACCATGTCTAAAATATATTAAGTGTTTTACAAAGGAATCAAGAAATTAAACTACGAGGGTGTAACTTGCAAAACAATGAGGTGTAGCCATTAAAACAAGGGGTGTAACTAGCAAAACTCAACCCCTGCCTGGGGTTTAATCCATCCACGTCTCGACTACTTAGCTACTCCAACCAAAACCATGGTCATCTTCCAAAGCACCTACTGCTGCCTGTCTGCTCACACGAACCCGGTTCACGATCATCACAGGTACCAGACCACACGGCACTACAAAGCAAAGGTGAGTTCATCGTGTTAAACAACAAACAATAAATAACATCAGTTAAGGAAAATAATCCGGACATCACCATATCATCACAATATCCAAACATTTCATCACGCAACTAACATGCACGGACATCCAGAAACATTCCACAAATCAACATTGTAATGCCTAGCATGATGCATGCTCCTGACTCAACTCTCAGCATGCAATGTGGTACCATCATGGAAATAGTCCATCTCGGTATACAGATGATGCAGTAACTTGTCAGGGTCACTCTGTCGTGCACAGGCCGCTCTCCCTAGTGGTGATCAACCATGAGTGTCAGAAGGAGTTCCTAACAGACATGGCCTCCCAGTACCTCGGTACCCTACAACCAATCATCTTATTTTTGCCATGCAAATGCAGTATGTCACATGGGCACATCCAATGCATGGCCCGGCCTAGGAACAAATCCGTCCTGGCTAGGATACTACCATGCACCCCCATGTACATATGTACCGCCCCAAACGAGGGCCGCCCTAACATGGGCTCATTGATGCACTGACTGTGGTCCTTGCAAGGTTAACCACCCGATCCCGACATCTCACGTTTCTATACATAGCATATCACCACGGCTCCATCAATGTATGGCCCGGCCCAGGAACAACTCGCCTTGGCTAAGATACTGCCATACAACCCCGTGGGTATATGTACATCCACCCGCATTCAGATCACCATGGGCACCATCAATGCATGGCCCTGCCCGGGAACAATTCATCTGGATAGGATACTGCCATGCACCCCCATGGTATTAATGCATACATCATTATCTCAAGCCATCACATAGGCTGATCTCAACTATTATCAACATAGTCACATACGTCCCTTATACGTCACTCACAAACACCACAAACTAGTGAGCCAGTGTGAAGTATTAGGTGTCCGGGTTGGCACCTAGATATAATAACTTGAGGTAGAAATCCGAACAAGGTCGGACGAGGGCGGACAAGGTCGGTCGAGGTTGATAAAGGTTGGTCAAGGGTGGTCAAAGGGGGTAAAGATTGGTCAAGGGAAGACAAAGGTGGACAAGAGCGGACAAGGTCAGAAGAGGTCGGTCAAGGTCAGACAAGAGGGTCCTTGGGTTTTATGAAATACCAAAGGACGGACTCAGCACTATGCAATTGATTACATAAGTGTTGTAATCGATTATAACAGATAGTGCTTGCTTGGTACAATGAGCAAGACTCGTGATTGTATTAATATCACCAACCTACACAAGGTTGTCCGGGTAAGGAAACCGGGTAGCTTACTAAGAAAAGGTACGAGCTCTACCGAGTAAGGAAACCCGGTGGCTCACAAAGAGAAGGCTTGAACCTAGAAATTCTAAAGAGAAGAGCCCATACCGGGTGAGGAACCCGATATCTCTAAGGAAAGGAAATGAGCTTAACAGCTCTAAAGAAATGACCCCGGGTAGAGAACCCTGTCATTCTAGAAAAAAGGACACAAGCTCAACCGAGTAGAGGACCCGATGGCTCTTTTTCCGAGGAAGCACGAGCTTATTTGGATTAGGGAACCCGATGACTCTTTTTCCAAGAAGGCATGAGCTCATCCAGATTAGGGAATCTGATGGTTCTCTCTCTCAAAGTAACTTAAGCTCAACAACTCTAAAGTACCACCCCAGGTAAGGAACCCGATATATCTAAAGAAAAGGAAGCGAGCCCTAGCAGTTCTAAGGGAACAACCCCGAGTAAGGAACCCGGTATATAGACGTCCGCCAACAAGGACTAAGGGTCATGTCCTGCACACATGCATGCTACGTAAACAGCTCAGCTCAGCATACTCATCCTGGTACCCGGTACCTCCACGAACACTACTACAAAGTGTCTTGGGAGTTTTCAGCATCAAAATGCCAACTTCACACACATGCACGGGGATTTCTTACAACATCAACTCCCCCATAAGAACACCATCAAACATCAACACAAAACACCAACCAACAAACATAAAGCATATCACGTCCCATTCATTAAAAAGGCATAGCTTTTCTGGAAAATAACACACACTAGGGACATGCAGTTATCATCGTGGTTGGACTCCCTGGCCCCCAATCATGGTATCTAAAGTTGTTATCAAACATAATAAACTCCCCTTACCTAACCAGAAGTTCGTTCTCGAGCTTCACGATGGGTTGTCCAAAACTTCTGCTCCGGCCATGAGGTTCTTCTTGACGAAAGGATTCTGAGGCAGTTATGGTGGTTCTCGCGGGTTGAAGGTAACACAGAGGGGTCAAAGAACAAAGAGAAAATGCAAGGATTGAAGAAAGGAAGAACACACTTTCGTTGCGCCAGTTTGCTGCTTATAAACATAGTTGACAAGATATGTCCACCATGCGTGCATGCACAGCAACCACAACCATCAAAGTTGACTTTACATCCACCAAATATACATCCCAAGACAAAATCACTCAAAACAACAAATTATAAAATAAAACATATAATTAATCAACATAACACATAAAACGTTCAGCTTAGCCACTTGAAATTCCAGGGTATTACAAAGCTCACGTGTTGTTTTCTCTTGCTCTGCAGTCTAAATTCAATGCAACTAAAATTCAGAATGATTGGAAAAATTGGAAATTGAATTGTAAAAATAAAATGAACATTCAAAAACCTCTGAGGACAACAAAAGTGGATGAGCCAAATCATCATCTTCTTGCTAAAAATGGCCTCGAGGAAGCCCACCATCAGATGAATCCTGAAATAATGTTTATTGAAAGCAGGGAGAATTTTGGAAAGCATATAGAAATAGAAATAGAAATAAATGACCTCGAGGCTTCATGCTTATGAGTATACATGAAGAACATCAATTTGCTCCCATGAAGAACCTCCTAATATAGTGAGCCTATGCTTCACACCAGCTCAAAAAGAAGTTTTGCATGATGGGCATAGGTGAATTGATTTTTGACAATGCTGCAGTCAGAACTCAAGGGAATATGAACTGCCACTTTCTAGGTTCTCATCTTAGTAACATGATAATCAGAAATCTGATTTAGGTGGTTATAATTTTGTATTGGGCAGTTATCAGGCAGTTATTTTCATATTAATGTCAGATTAGGAAGTTATAGGTTATTGAGAGAAGCTACAACTTAGGTCTATCTACTTTTACAAAAGACATATTACATGCATACCTGCAAAAGCAATTTGTTTTGAGGCAAAATTCTACCACCATCAATTAAGACATCTCTGACAGCATCCACACTGTTTGTAGACTTATAACCAAGGAAGGAAAAATGATAAAAAAATAGTTAACTACACCTGACAATGACATTCATCATAAAAGTGATAGATTTTTTATCTTCTTCTCATTTTCCATTTTAAAGAACTCTTATTTGATAGGAAGAATGACTTTCCAAACAATCAGAGTATGAGACCAAATCAATTGCCTTTGAGTTTTCCCCTCGATTAAATATTACTAAATGCATGAGAGTATGAGACCTTCTTGATCCAAACCATTACATTTCACTTCTTCCTTTTCAGTTATAAAATGTTATCACAAATTAGTCTCTGTATCATGGACCGACATCCATTGCCATTTAACATTGGTAAATGCTTCATACTTGCATTCTATAGAATCCCTAATCTTTGGCAATTATTTCTCAGACCAAAATAGAGAAACTTTCATCTAAAAAATAAGGATATACAGAAGACCATTAACATGACATTCAATAAAATAACAGGTAAATGGAAGAAATCTTTAAATAAATTTCAGTCGCTCGAACAAAAGAATAGTTTGCAATTTCTCTTCCTCCCTTGGCTTCCATGAAGTCCACATAACGCATCCAGTATTCAGGATAGTTGGCACACACAATCAAGCATCTCTCATAAAGTTTAACAGCCTATCTTAATGGGAGAAATAAAAGACATTAGACAACAAAGTTCAACAAAAAAATTAAATATGTAACTGGCAAGATTTACTGGGAATACTGTGTGGAACCGAATGACTCGCAATCCCAAAGGTTGAATCACATTAATGATCACAAGGAAATTGGTAAACTGGACCTTATAGGCAACTGATTTAGCAACAAATATTAAAACAGCAAAAATTAAATGCAGCATTGTTAGAATTACTCTTACATGGCATGATTCTCCTCTGATTGCTGTTGGGAAACCTTGACTTTGATCTTTGGTAAAGTGAAAGATGGATCCTGTTGAAGCACAAAAGGAGCTTTGACCAAACTGATGCCCTTCTCCAACTCCTTCATTGCCTCCTTCAGCAGATTTTCCTTTTTTACTTTCATTCTATTGAAGTTTTTACAAAATGTCAGCAAAAGGCCAAAAGAAAATACCAAGTAAACATTTCCAATATACATAATTATATATAAGTTGAGTCAAGGAGGACCTATTCTTATGGTGTCTCTCCTCCCTGGTGACTATGATCTTATCAATCTTAGGAATGGCCTTGAGGACATTCTCCACAAGATTCCTGTCATATCTTTCAGGTTTGTTTCGTTTTCTCTCAAACTCAAAGGTCGAGTCCTAAAACAAAAATATAACAACTGTGAAGTTTGTCCAAATCAAGGAAATTAAATTAACCAGGTATCGAATATCCAAGTCATTACCCGTGTCATATCCTTTCCATGCACTCGATGATATGCCTTGGTCCATTTTACCTTACGAGGATTTCTCTTCATTTTAAAGTTCTTGTGGCATTTTGATCTACAAAATCGAAAAATCTGCAAAACAAAACATAAAGAATCATGAGGAATTTGACCTGCCACTTTAAAACAGTTAATCTCATTGGATCCAATAAGAACAATCAATTACATAACTACTAATTATGAGGTAGCATTTACAGAAAAGGACCAGGAAAAAGTATGACTATCTTTTTAAATATTTCAATCTTTCATAAATGAAGAAATTCTTTAGGATGAAGTGAAGATTATTCCAAGGAATTAGGAAGGAGTGAAATTCATTTTTACCTTTGCATCATTACAAACAAACTGGATTCTATGTCCAGGGTATACGGTTGAAGAGCAAAACCAGCATTTCTCCAATCTCATTGTGCCTCAAACTAGAGCAGCACTTTACTAGAAACGAAAAGAAAAAAAGGTCCAAAAAATAAAACAATAATAAGGTACGCATACAATATCATTGAAGAAAACCCTCAGATGATAAATTGAGATACATATTGTTAGGTCCTACTTATATCATCAAATTAAACTACCGCAAGTAGAAATCTCATCAGTTAAATAACTAAGGAATCAAAGAATACAACAGAATCAACATGTATTAAATCACTATATATGCAATAGAAACTATTAATAAGTGAACAATTAGCCTCCAATAGAACCAATTCCTTTAACTTCCAAAAAAAAAATTGCTTAAAAGAACCTTAAAAAAGCACAAAAAATTGACAACAATAAAGGGTGCATCTTCATGAAGCTTCTACTGCTATTATCCTACTGTATACTCCTATATTATCCTACTTAGCATCAACCCAATCGCAAATATAACATTCAAAAATGTTAAAACATACAATACAATGATTAAACCATCTAAGAAAATCGATATAACATTGTTTGTTCTAAATATTATCCCTAACTATAATATCGGCGCAATTGGAAGGTGTTGCTTTTCACATACATGATTGCTGCTGCTGCTATGGCTGCACTCTAATTCCGTCTCATACTGCAATAATGCTTCCTCAAGAACTATGTCGCAACCTCATTTTCTAACTTACCAAAGATCAAGGGAAATTCATCATCATGTTCAAAGAAACTCTGTTCTTTGGATATGCTCTTTAAGGAATGATAAACCTGGTACATAGATCATCTATCCTTGGGGAGAGAAACCACATAGTTCACCGCACTTTTTAGAAACTGCAGAATCTCCTCATCGAGTCCCCTTCCGGATATGGCTTTATCAATGCAATCCTTGATTTGGCCAGAACTTCATAAACCTGGTTATTCGACAACACCAACTCATTCAGATATGAATAGTTATCAATTGTGGGTGGAATAACCCCAGAAAGCTGGTTACTTGACAAATCTATAGAAACCAAAAAATGGCATCTAAGTACAGATCTCATGTGGGATCTCTAAAGAATTTGAAGCAAGATCCAACCTTTAAATGCTCTTTCCACAGTATTTTAGAGGCTCGGGGATCTTACTCGATAGCTTGAAGTCTTGGAGGTCCAAACCTAAGACACGGTTCTTCATTTGGTTCCAGCAAGACACACCGACGAAGTCGCAAATGAAACCTATGGTTGTGTTGTCGAAGCGCCAGTTGCTGACGCGATTTAGAGGGTTGGAGAGAGTTTCTTTGATGCCCTTGAGACATGTCACGTCGTCTTCAACCTGCGGCGAAACAAAGAAAAGGTGGAACCCCAACAAGCTCAACAGAAAGAGCGAGGAAAGGTTTTGTTGTGATCCATGGAAGGCAAAACGAGTTGTGGGGTGTGTGAAAGGTTTGATTTTTAAGGTAGGGTATGGGTTTAGGTCGGGAAGGTGGTGCCATGGACTTGTGGGCGGTGCGAGGAAATGCGGAGATAAAAAGTGCAGAGAATGTGAGAGGAGAGGAAGGGGCGTGACCTAGCAGACAGGGGAACAGGAGAGGAGAGACGAAGGGGCGCTTGAGAGAAAAGGAATAGGCCATCTTGAGTTTAAAATAAAAAAGCAGGCCCACTACGGTTAATTTTTAAAACCGTCTTTGAAATGGGGTGTTAAAAATGGTTTTACAAGAACCGTCTTTGAAAAGTTACATTTATTTACAAAAATGCCACCAAATTTTTTAAGAAAACGATTTTTTAGGAATCGACTTTAATGCAGTGTCGTAGAATCACTCTTTTGTAGTAGTGTGAATCAATTAATTTCTTTAATCTTATGAATCTAGTTAATAGAATCTTCCTCTTTGACTAGTTAATGAGATCTTATATGAATGATTGAGGGGGTAATTTATATTTATATTTATTATTTAATAGTAATAAATAAATATATAATTTTATTTATAGGATTTCATAGAATCTACGGAAGCGTATTGGACGTAATACGTTTGAATATTATAAGATCATCCTTGTCTTTATAATCAAAAGAAGATAATTACCTCTTGAAGCGTGAACGCAATATTCTCCTTTGTCTTTAGTGAGTTATCTCTTAGCCTCCTCAATTGGCTACAAATGGCAAATCTTCCATGCTATTCTCAAATAAGGGAGAGAAAAAGTGTGTGCACTACTACAACACAGATCTTTTACGACGGTTCTTTTAGCCATTCAACGTCGGTTCTTGAACTGTCGTCGTAGCCAACGTCGTGGAAAATCAACACTTTCCACGATGGTTCTCAAAACTGTCTTAGTATGTCGATTTCTACATCGGTTCTTTCAATAACCGTCTTAGAATGTCTTTTAATTTGTGTCGCTTGGTTTGGTGAATTGGATTGATGTTTTTTAATCTTTTTTAGAATACCTTTTATCAATTCTGTTAGTTTCTATTTTGCTACGTTTTTCTGCAATTTTTATTTATGCATGCAAACTATTCGATAAAAATCCCCCTATTATTTTCTAGTGAATTAAAGTTGGAACCATATTGATTGTGTCTCTAAGTCGACCAAGGTTAATCCTGTGCTACAGAATTAGCGTAGTTTAATTGTTTTGAAGCGATACGACATCGATTATCATGCATAGAATTCTAAGACGGTTTTAATACAACCGTCTTAGATTGGCTGCCATAAAATCATAGTTTTCTAGCAGTGGTGGGTGCTTTTTTATTTCAGAATGATGATGACAACTCATTTTTTTAGAGCAAATAGGATTATTATATAGGAGACTAAGAAACTTAAACCTTGGTTTCTTGGGCTCTTGCCATACACTTAAGCCCAATAGTTTTTGTATAAAGAGCATTCCCAACAATCTCCCACTTGCTCTTGAGTACAAACTTAAGCTTAAAGCCCAAAACCATGTAACTCACTTTTTCATCATCAACTGAAAATGTCTCACCCTTTGATTCAAGCTAGCACGAGGATCCACCATCTATTATTAATCAAGGCTCCTTACAATCAATAAATGATTATATAATTAAGTGTTGTTCCACTAAAAGCTCGAAGTTGAACTCCAAGATCAATAATAACATATATATAACTCGAATATGCATCGCTCCTTTGTAATATGTCGATAATTGATTGATGATTTTTTTGTTACTCAATCAATTATTTATTCCCTTGACTTTGATAGTTTCTCTAATGGATTACTTGCACTGGCTAGTGTCTTTAATGTCCAAATACCGAAACATATCAAGGGGACGTATCCTACAAATTCCATGTTGTTTATCTCATAAATACCAATAATCAAATAATTTTTCCTCTCAAAATATCGAGTTATTGGTCATCAATTGGTCGGGTCTCACCCGTTGGTAAAGAATGAATATTATTCGATTAAGATCAATCACATAACTATGGTTATCTAGAGATTTGATACTTTATGACAAAAAAACAACCTTAATCAAATCTCACCCTGACCCTTTCAATGTGAACATTAATTCACACCAATATTTTACAATGGTTTGGACAAACCATTTCATAAAATATTGTAGCCTAAATAAAGCGCCTAACTTTATTTAACAGCTGTCAACCCATTCATCAATTGTTAGAACCTATGATCATGTCCTCCATGAACGTATCCATTTGATCATATACTCTACAATTGATCTGGACCTTGGTGTTTGTAAATTTTGTGTGCATACCATAAATGAATAATACCTAATTTATAACTTTACAAAAAATGTCATGATGTCTTGCTTAAATAGCACAAAATAAACAAAGTGGAAATTCAATCTCCTAAAGATATAACAAGTCCGAAATATTCTTAAGACCCATAGATGTAACATGCCTATCGAACACACGTTTAGGCAAACTCTTGGTAAAAGAGTCAATAAGGATTTCTTTCGATGCTATATTGCTTACCACTGTGTCTCCTTGGAAATCTGAGTCTGTGTAACCAATGATTTCAAGACTTCCACTAGAATAGATCAACATATAATCTCTCATTCTCTAAAGATACTTGAGTATATGCTTAACTGCTATCCAGTGTTTCTCTTCAATATTAGATTGGTATCGATTAACAACTCCCACTGTATGGCAGATATCTGGCCTGTGCACAACATAGCATACATTAGACTACCTACAACTGAAGCATAAGGTATCCTAGTCATGCGTTCTCTCTGCTCAAGAGTCTTAGGAGAATGCTCCTTAGAGAGATGAACCCCATGCCTGAAGGGTAAAGTTCCCTTCTTAGAATTCTCCATGCTGAACCTGACAAGGACCATGTCAATGTAGGAGGCCTGAGACAATGCTAATAACCCATTCTTCTGTGTAAGAGTTTAATACCAAAAATATAATTTGCCTCTCCTAGGTGCTTCATATCAAAATGCTTGTTCAACCAGGTCTTTATGGCTAACAATACCTTTATGTTATTTCCAATAAGGAGTATATCATCTACATAAAGTACTGGAAAAGATATTGCCTCCCCTTGGATTCTTTTATATACACATGGCTCATCAGGACTTTTCTTAAAATCATAAGATTTAACAGTTTGATCAAACCTAATGTTCCATGACCTGGATGCTTGCTTAAGTCCATAGATAGACCTTTGCAACTTGCACACCATGTGTTCCTGCCCTTTGACTATGAACCCTTTTGGTTACTGCATATAGATGTTCTCTTCTAAATTTCCATTTAGAAAAATAGTCTTGACATCCATTTTCCAAATCTCATAATTGAGACTTGCCCCAATAGCTAAGAAAATCTAGATAGACTTAAGCATGGCTACTGGTGAAAAGGTTTCTTCATAGTTTACATTTTCTATTTGGGTGTACCCTTTTGCCACAAATCTAGCTTTAAAGGTTTCAACCTTTCGGTCTGATCCTCTCTTTCTCTTATAGATCCATTTACACCCAATGGGTTTTATCCCTTTACGTGCTTCTATAAGAGACCAAATTGAGTTTGAATGCATGGATTCCATCTCACAGTTCATAGCTCCAAGCTATTCATGAGCATCAACATCATCAAGTGCATCATCGTAACTAGTGGGATTGTCATCTCTTTCAATGGTGATAGCTTGGTATAATTCTCCCAACAAGAGATATCTTGTGGGTTTACGAATAATTCTTCCACTACTACTTTGCCTAACTTGTTTTTGTGCATCTACAGGAGGATCCAAGTTTGATGGATCAATAATTTCTTGAAAATCCTCATTACGTGGGTTAACCAATTTTTGATTTTGTTCTTCAACAAGTGGTACTTGCATTTGTACAGGTTCCACATGCAGATCATTATGGTGAACTTCTGGTTCTGTATCTAGTTCTAGTGTATGTTCACCTTCAGGTATATTTTCATCTCTTTGAACAACCATAGGAACATAAGATGAAACCACCTAAGGTTGAGATAAAACTTAACCTGAGACAAGTTCATCAAGAACAATCAAACTCTTTGGTTTGTAATTTGCCATATAGTCCTCCTCTAGGAAAGTCGCGTGAGTGCTTACTAAGACATTTTTACCTTTTGGACTATAAAACATCCAACCTCCAGTTCCTTAGGATAACCTACAAACATGCACACTTCTGTACGTGAGTCCACTTTATTTGGCTTCTGTTGTAAGACATGTGCCGAAGCACCCCAAATCCGAATATGGTTCAAACTGGGTGTGCGCCCATTCCATAGTTCTGTGGGTGTCTTTAAAATAGATTTAGATGGAACTAAATTTGATAAGTAGATGGTAGTTTCTAAGGCATATCCCCAGATTGATTCAGACAAAGACGAATAATTGAGCATGGACCTTACCATTTCTAAAAGGGTTGTGTTTCTCCTTTCAACAACTTCATTCTATTGTGGTGTCCTTGGAGAAGATAGTTGTGAAACTATCCCCTCCTTAGTCAGGTAAGACCTGAATTCTCCAGATAGGTATTCACCTCCTCGGTTAGACCTAAGAGTCTTGATTTGAACACCAAGATGTTTTTCTGCCTCAGCCTTAAACTCTTGGTATTTTCCAAAAGCTTCAGACTTATGACGCATCAAGTATATGTATCCAAATCTTGAGTAATCATTAGTGGATGTGATGAAGTACCTATACCTTCCTCTGGCCTGGACATTTATTGGTCCACATACATCAGTATGTACCAATTCCAACTAAAGTGTGGGACGATTTCCTTTGGCCTTGAAAATCCGCTTTGTCATTTTACCCTCTAAGCATGATTGGCATACTAGCGTTGGTTTCCAGGGATTTTGAAATCCCACTCTTGACCAAACCTTGTATCCTGTTAGAGTTAATATGACCTAATCGCAAATGCCAAAGATAAGTTTCATTGGAAACCTTTCTATTCTTCGATAGATGAACATGCTCTTTGTCTCCTAATTCAACATGATAGACTTCATGAGGTATAGGACTAAGGAAATAAAGACCATTAAACAAAGTACCAGAACATATAAAAGAAGATGAACTCCTTATAGAAATTGAGGAATTAAATTGAACTGTCAAACTAGGTTTAATCAAACAACTAAAAAGAATTAAATTCTTCTTAAAATCTAAAACAAATAAATAGTCATCCAAAAACAAAGTGCTCCCCATTTCCAAGTCTCAAAACTCTTTGTCCTTGACTGATAGGCAAGTTATGTTTGAAAACCACTGTAAAAAGTAACAAACATGGATAGTGGCTCCTTAATCAATGATCCATTTATCACTATAATTCTCCACTTAGCAAGCCTCAATCACAAGTAAATTACCCATACCTAGTTGTGTTGGATATAGGGGGAGCAACTTGAAGTTTGATGCTTAGGACTTGGAAGAATGTTTTGAGCTTCTCACATGCCTTGAAGGATGAAATTCAAATTGAAATGTATAAAGAGGCCAATTTGTTGATCCTTGCATTGCATGCACTTAATCATTTATATGCTTAAATGTTTTCATCAAAGAATTAAAGCAATTTTTTGAAAAAGAACCAAATAGGCAATGTTTTTGGAAAAATGCAAATCTCACTGGATTAATCGATTACACTAAGGTTTAATCGATTATTTGCTTTGTTTTTAAATCTGGAAAAGCACTGAAGAACAATTTAATCGATTACCATTTCTTGTAATCGATTATTTAGTGTCAAAAGAAAAACATGCTTCAATGCTTTAATCGATTACCATTTCTTGTAATCGATTACATAAGGTTTTTAGAAAAGCTTGGTTCACTGGTCTAATCGATTACAATTTCTTGTAATCGATTACACAAGGCTTTTCTGAAATACATGGTTTACTGCTTTAATCGATTATAGCTCGTTTTAATTGATTATTTTGCTCGTTGTTCAAACCCAGAAATGCTATAAACACTTTAATCGATTAAGTAACAATTTAATCGATTATTCAAGGCTTTTTAATCGATTATTTGGCGTGTTTAATCGATTACAGTTAGTTAGAAAAGTCTGTTATAAATAGAAGTGAAGATTGGCTTGGTTTTTAACTGGAATACTTCAAATTTTCTGAATACACACAAGCCTTCACAAAGTTAAAAAGTGATTTTCTGGGTTTACTAACTTCTTGTCCCACTCTTTAATCTTCATGGGTATTGAATGATTTCTTGGGCAAGAGTTTTGAAAGAAAAATAGGAGAGCATGTTCTGAAATTCATTTTGTTCATTCAACTCTGATTGGTAAATCACTTGCATTCATATTCATTGGATCATCAGGTTGTTTCTCTCCATTCTCTTTGGGTGTAAATTTGTTTTGCAATTTTTGTTATTTGGTGTTGTTGTAAATTGTTCTTTGAAGCTTGAACTAGAGTAGTGTTCTCTAGGAAAGAACAGAGTAGTGTTCTCTGGTTCTTGTTCTCTAGAGGTCTAATAGGGTTTTAGATTTCTTGTCTTTATCTAGAGTTGATAAAGAGGGTTTTGTAATAAAGCTTGTAAGAACTGAAATTTATAATAGTGGAACTCTAATCTAGTGTTGATTAGAAGAAACTGGATGTAGCTTTTCTTGAGAAGTGAACCAGTATAAATTCTTGTGTTGATTTTCTTTTCCTTAATCTCTATTAGTCATTTTGCTCATTTGTTCTTGGTATTTTTATCATTACTCAACAAGTTCTGTTTTGAGCTATTGATTTCTTGAATTGAGTGAATTGATTGATTAAAAGCATTCTTGGTTTTAAAAGTGATTAAGATCCTTACTCTGATTTTATAAAGAAATTTTAAAAGACCAAGTTTTAACCAATTCACCCCCCCTCTTGGTTATTGTGGGTATTCCTATTGTTTTCAAGTTGGTCCACACATGAGCAATTCTTCTTCCAATGCTCTTTTTGACCGCACTTGAAGCACTTCCTAGTTGGCTGCTTCTTTGCAATTTGTTTGGCAACTAGAATATCTAACTTCTTCGTTTCCTTATTCTTGTTACCTACCTTGGGTTTCCCCTTAGGTTTAACAGAACCTTCAACAAAAAATGCACTTCCCTACTTGACCAGAGACTGTTCAGTACTTTCAAGCTCATGCATTAGTTGAGTAAGATCCAGTTTCAGTTTGTTCATATTATAAGTCATTATGAACTGGTTGAAGTAATTAGGTAATGACTACAGAAGGAGTCAACCTTTACCTCCTAATCAAACTTAATCACATGGTCATCTGCTCTTTCAAAGTTTGTTATCATCGTTAAACAATGATCCTGCACACTTCCAACAGTCATCACGGTTTTGGTGACCACAGGCAGCACATTCTGCCTAGGTGAACTGCCAGGAATAGCAAACATGCCATCAAGAGTCCGAAGCATTTCTGCTGCACTCTCAAGCACGTTTACGTGCTCTTGCAAGTGATTAACGAGACTGACTAGAATGTAGCAGTGAACTGCAACATTCGCCTTTTTCAAATCAGAAAAATTGTTCTTTGTTTCCTCAGAAACATTTTCTTCAAGCTATGCTGGCTTAGGGGTAGTTAGGACAAAGTTGAGTTTCTCATACTGCAAAACAATATGCAAATTAGTTTTCCATTGTTTGTAGTTTTTACCATTCATAGGCTTTTGACTCAAGATAGTAGCTAACGGATTGAAAGACGACATTTTCTAGAAAAATTAAGCACATGATTTACAATCATACAATAAACATACTAGTTGCAAGTAGATTCCTTAACTACTTTTGTTCATTGTTACAATTCTTTACTTATCCTTACAAGGGTTACGTTGGGTAAGTTACATGTAAAAAACTGAAATTGTTATTTTGGCTTTTGGGTCCATTACCAAAGCCTCGATGGGAGGGTTAATAATTTTACCAAAATTTGAATGTAATTAACCATCGTTTTAATTTCAAAAATTATCCTTAGTATTCAAGCATTGCCGATGTTGGGTCGTATAGTATTTTACTAAATGTTTTGAACTTGTTGAGGTCCTATCAAATAAAATTCGCTCATCCTTATCCGATGAGGCTTCACATGAGCATTTTATTAATGGATCCACAATGGAGCCCACAGGTTTAAAAATTAACATTTTAATTTAAAACCTTCACCCATTCAATATTTTTGTTACAAGGAATTTAAAAAAAAAATAATTCAATCATTAATCTGAAATTTGAAATTCATACTGACCATTAATTTGAATTCAATTTTTTTTAAAATAATCAATCTAATCATTAATCTAGAATTTGAAATTCATAATGATCATTAATTTGAATTCAAAATGAATTTTTAAAATAATCAATCCAATCATTAATCTAGAATTTGAAATTCATAACGATCACTAATTTGAATTCAAAATGAATTTTTAAAATAATTAATCCAATCATTAATCTAGAATTTAAAATTCATAATGATCATTAATTTGAATTTAATTCTAAATATAATTTCCTGAATTCTCTAATTATTGTCATAATGATCATTAATCTAGTCGTTGGGACATAATAACATTTAATAAAGTAATTTAAATTCAAAATTAATAAGACCATTAATTAAACAACGGTCATAAACTTTAATTTCCTAAAATCTCTCATTAGTGTCATAATGATCATTAATCTAATCGTTGGGACATAATAACCATTAATAAAAATAATTTAATTCAAAATTAATCAAAAATACCATTAACATAACATAATTAATGCATGACCAAGTAATCACCAATAATATGGTACAAATATTTATATATGACATGTTATCACACAAATCATGTTATCACACAAATCATGTTATCGCATATAATCCATCTATTCATAAAATTGATAATTATAAAACTTTAATCTATGATTCCTTAAAAAAATAAAAAATATCTTTTTCTCCCTCTGTTGTTTTTCGAGCCAATTCGTCACGGATCTCCAATCACTTAGTCCACCATATGGATAGAACCACCATGGAGAAAGGAGCACACACATCAAATGCACTCTCACACACTGCATTTATACCAGAGCGTGAGTACCACTCGCAACCACTTATGGTGGCATGTGTGGCACATCTAGTAGAGGCTCCGATTCTGGTTCCCATTGTTTTTCTGTCCTCTTTCACGCTATGGCCTCAAATTTTCCATAAAAGCTATGAATAGTCATGAACAGACTCAAACAGTGACAAATATACATCTCTTGGATACAAAAATTGAACATTTCTCTCTTACAACAAAAAAATTCCTAAATAAAAGAAAAAATCAAGGAGGAAACCTAATCATAAGGGACAAGCCTCCTTGTTACATATCCAAAAAAATACATTCAAATGTTCTACCATGGATTAAAGGACATATTTTATAAAACTATACATCTTATGAAAAAATTATAAAAACACATAACATATGTGTAATCCAACATAAACATAGAACCTTATGTGCCATATCACATAAAAGACTATACAACATCAAATGTACAACCTAGGCTCTAATACCAATTGAAGGATTCTATAGAATCTGCGGAAGCAGATTGGACCTAGTAAGTTTGAATGTTATAAGATCATCCTTGTCTTTCTAATCAAAAAGAGATAATTACCTCTTGAAGTGTGAATGCAATATTCTCCATTGTCTTTGGTGAGTCCTCTCTTAGCCTCCTTAATCAGCTACAAATGACAAATTTGTTGGAAAATTAATTCCTAAATCCTTATGGTGAAAACCATCACCCAATAAAATCCCAGAAACATCATATTGGACCATCAAGAAATCTTAAACAAATAAAGCATAAATGTTTCCATTGCAGCATGAATTTATCCTTTTGTTCTTACAGCCTTTTAGCCTTTCCTTATGAACTTTAGTTTCATCAGTCAAATTACTCTTTAGAGGTTATTCTCTCTAGATGGGAAAGAAAGAAAGAAAACTTGATTTGACCTATTGGAGACCATAACCCTATATATAGTGTTTTTCTTTATTGTTGGGCCAGTAAGCTCCCATTAAACCTAATTGGCCCAACAGTGGTATCCACCCATTTATCCCATATTTATTTAGGAATATATTTGGGAATAATTAATTGATCACTTTAATTTACCCCATAGATATTAAATAGCATAATATAATTATTAATAAAATATGTAGCTCATAACAATGTCAGAAAATTTAATTTCTGAACAATCTCCCACTTGGGCTATATATTGACTTAAGGTAATTATATCATATATCCTTAGTGCGCAATTGTATGCTATTTGTCCTTACATTCCTCCTTAGATACAATCTGGTCCATCTCTTATATTAATATGAGATCATGGCGGCTTTTGCCACTATTAGGTGTAACTAAACCTTCCATGGTCATCACACCAATATATTCAACGACATAGATCAAGTATGGATGAGTGCAATGGAAATTACATGCAATGTGATATCTACCAGGCCTATTTCCAACTGGCCCTTCTTTAGTCGTTAACTCCTTATGAGTTCAATCCTTAATTTTCTACATACACAAAGCCGAAACACAAGCACAAAAGTTACACATTCAGAGGGAAAATAACATCAAAATCTTCATTTTGCAGAAAATAAACATATAAATATTTTTACATGTAACACCAACATAAAGAACTCCCATTAAACCATAGTGTCATAAAATAAAATAACACCCATATGAGCAATATGCTCGTGAAAGACCTTAGGCACTAAGCCTTTAGTAAGTGGGTCCGCAAGCATAAAGTTCGTCCCTATGTGTTATATGGAAATCTAACTGCTTTGAACTCTTTCTTTAACAATCAGAAACTTTATATTGATGTGCTTCGATTTTGAAGAGCTTCTATTATTGTTGGAGTACAACACTACTAACTTATTGTCACAATAAATCTTTAGTGGTCTTTCAACACCACTTACTATACGCAACCCTATGACAGAATTTCGCAACCATATCCCATGGTTGGATGCCTCAAAATAAGCTACAAATTCAGTGGCCATAGTAGAGGAAGCTACAAGTTTTTGCTTAACACACTTCCAAGAATTATCTCCTCCAGCCAACATGTAGACATAACCTGACGTGGATCTTTTACTATCTTGGCATCCAGCAAAATCAGAGTCAGTATACCCGATGATCTCTAATTCATCTTAGTTGCTTTCCAATGATCCATCCCTGGTTTACTTAAGTATCTTCCCAATACTCCCACTATGAATGCTATGTCAGGACGAGTGCAAACTTGAGCATACATTAGACTTCCTACAACTGATACATAGGGAATCTTTTCCATTTCCATTGTCTTAAGTTTTTCCTTTGGGCATTGTTCGAGATTAAACTTATCTCCTTTAGATATGGGCGTATCTCCTAATGCACAATCTTTCATGCAATATCTTTCCAAAATCTTTTCAATATAGCTCTTTTGTGACAACCCAAGAATACCTCAAGAACGATCTCGAAGTATCTGTATTCCTAATACAAAAGAGGCGTCACCAAGATCGTTCATCTCAAAATTCTTAGTGTTAAATTTCTTGGTTTCGTGCAATAAACCTATATCGTTGCTGGCAAGTAATATATCATTGACATATAAAATTATGAAGATAAATTTACTCCCACTAAATTTATGATATACACAATCTTCCACCATGTTCACCTCGAAACCATAAGAGATTATAATTTGATGAAACTTGTGATACCATTGACGAGAAGCTTGTTTGAGATCGTAAATGGATTTCTTTAACTTACAAACCATAGACTTTGGATCTCCCAAAACAAAGTTTTCTGGTTGTGTCATATAAATTGTCTCATCAATGTTGTCACTGAGAAATGTTGTCTTAACATCCATCTAATGTTGCTCTAAGTCAAAATGAGCCACAAGTGTCGTAATTATCCTAAAAGAGTATTTAGAAGAAACCAGAGAGAAAGTCTTTTTATAGTGTATGCCTTCCTTTTGAGTGAAACCCCTTAGCGACGAGACGAGCCTTATATATTTCAATATTACCTTTTGAATCCCCTTTGGTCTTAAATATCCATTTACAACCAATAGGTTTCACACCTTTAGGTAAATTGACAAGATCCCAAACATCATTGTCTTTCATGGATTTCATCTCATCTTTCATGGCATCAATCCACTTATGAGCATTATAACTGTCTAAGACTTGTTGGAAGTTGATTGGGTCATCTTCCTTTAAGCCTAAAATATTATCATGCTCTTAGAGAAAAACAATATAATCATCTGAAATTGCACTTCTCCTATCTCTAGTGGATCTTCTTAATGACACTTCTTGAGGTTGTTGACTTTGTTCCATATGTACTATTGGGGAAATTTCATTATTGTCTTGTTCTAGAATGATATCAAGAATAAGAGCTTCATCATTAATTGTTTGTACTGGAGTTGCATTTTGAATGACGACAACGTCAGGAATGATGACAATGTCAGGAAAAGAAACAAAATTCTCTTCCTCAAAGACAACATTTCTTACTTTATCTTCCCCTTTAAAGTCAACATCCTCAAGGAATCTCACATTTCCTGTTTCAAAAATTGATCTCGTAGTGGGATCGTAAAACTTAAATCCCTAAGAGCGTTCAACATATCAAACAAAATAACAGCTAATAGTTCTTGAGTCCAACTTTCTTTCATTAGGCTTATAAGGCCTTGCTTTAGCCAGACAACCCTAAATATGCAAATTCCTTATGCTAGGTTTCTTTCCTATCCATAGCTCATAGGGGATTTTGGTCATTGCCTTAGTTGGAACCCTGTTAAGGATATAAATTGCAGTCTTTAATGCTTCTCCCCAAAGTGACTCAGGTAAAGAAGAATGACTAATCATGCTTCTCACGATATCCTTAGGAGTCCTATTTCTTCTCTTCGCAACACCATTCATGCTAGGTTTTCCTGGCATTGTATATTGTGGGACAATTCCACATTCCTTTAGGAAGTTAGCAAAGGGTCCTGGACGTTGTTCTCTTGATCCATCAGATCTACCATAATACTCACCACCACGGTCAGATCTAATAGCCTTAATTTTCTTGCCTAGTTGAAGCTCAACTTTGTCTTTATATTGTTTGAACATATCCATAGATTGTGACTTCTCATGAATCAAGTATAGATAACCATATCTTGAATAATCATCTATGAACATAATAAAATATTGTTGACCATTCCAATAGGCAGCAGGGAATGACCCACAAATATCCTTATGAATTAGTTCTAAGACCTTAGTGGCTCTAATGGCATATACTTTCTTTGTGTTTTTCTGTTTCCCCTTAATACATTCAATACAAACTTGAAAATCATTCATATCAAGGGATCCAAGAATTCCATCATCTATAAGCCTCTTAATACTCAATTTAGAGATATGACTTAGGCGCTTGTGCCAAAGAGTAGCAGAATTCTCATTTAATTTTCTCTTTGTACCTCGTGCACTAAAGTGCAAAATTTCGTTATCAAAGGTAATAGTATCAAGCATATAAAGATTATCAATTAAAGAACCAGTACCAGTAACATTTGAATTTAAAGAAAGACTAACTTTATTATTGCCAAAGGAACAAAAATAACCATATTTCTCCAAACTAGAAATAGAAATCCAATTTTGTCTAAATGACTGTGCAACATAAGTCTCAATCAAATCCAAATAAACACTAGTCTTTAATAATAATATGAATTTTCCAATAGTTTCTACTAAAATTTTCTCGCCATCGCCCACAAAGATGTATCTTTCAGCTTCATTTGGCGGTCGGCTCCACAGGCAACCCTGCATATACATACATATGTGAGTAGTAGCACCAGAATCTACCCACCAAGTATCTTTAGGTACAGAAGCTAAATTAACTTCATAACAAACAAAAGTGAGAGTCTTGCCCTTATTTTCACGTCACGCAGCATACTTGGAACACTGTTTCTTCATGTATCCACTCTTCTTACAACAATAACAGGTAAATTCCTTATCATGCTTCTTTTTCTTCTTCAGCATAGATGATTCATCTGCAATGTCCTTAGCTCTCTTCTTTTTCTTATTATGAGAGGTTGATGCCAAGTGAGCACTATCAGTATTTTCTCACTGAAGCTTTTCTTCCTCTTGCACATAGTGAGCAATGAGCTCATTAAGAGTCTATTTATCCTTTTGTGTATTGTAACTTACTACAAATTGACCGTATTGTGCAGGAAGAAAAATGAGAACCAAGTGCATAAGCAAATCATCAGATAGCTCTACCTTTAGTGCCTTGAGTTTTCCAGCAAGATTAGACATCTTAATAATGTACTCCCTTATGTTCCCCTTTCCTTTATACTTCATGGTTACGAGTTTTGCTACTGTGTTACTCGTTTCCGCTTTTTCATTTTTAGCAAAATATTGCTCAATTTCTTTGAGGAACTTCTTAGCATGAGTGCTCTCAGTAATAGAGCCTCGAAACACCTTCGAAATGGAGCGTTTCATGATCATCAGACTTATGCGATTAGAGGGCTCTCACTTCTGTATGTAATCCAAATTTGGATTTTCCGGAGTAGAAGTGGGTTTCTCCATCCTTAGCGCAAGGTCTAGATCCATGCAACCAAGAACAATTTTCACATTCTCTTTCCATAATTTAAAGTTCATCCCATTCAACATATGAATCATGTTCACTTGAGTAACATAATTTACATTTGTAGCAGAAACTGTATAGAGAACAAATTAGATAACAGATTTAACATCCATGTCATACCAAATGCATAATTAAAACAAAATGTATATACATGACATTAACAAACAATCCAAACCAACGTGGGCCCATTCACAATACACCTAACACAACATTAGCATTTGATCTTTGGACCAAAAATATCAATTTGTAAGTGGTACTCTCAACGCAGTAATCAAACATTGACAATAAATTCTATCAAGCTATAATCTCCCTTTGGGCCACCTACTGCTTACATGAAATTTTTTTTATAATCGTCACATATTTATCACCACATGTATATATATTATTTGACCAAATAATGATCTTCCTTTATGCTAATGATTATTTGCATAAATAAGAAATATACTCATCTTTATACTTCACAATAAGGAATTATTCACAATAGAGGTTACTTTGACAACAATATTGTTTCAATTAATTTATTGTGAAATACAAAACAATTAAAAGAAATAATAATTAAATAAAACAAACATAAATCAAAGGTTTATTTTATTTAATTAAATGCTTAAATTCCTTAATTTTATTGTTCTGAATTTTTTGAATGGGATTATAATAAAATTATCCAAACTTTATCACAATGGATTGAATGTTATTCATGATAACAAATTATCATTTAATTGTTAACAATAATATCTTTAAAAAAAATCCAGCAAATTATTTTCTAATAAAACTCAAGTTTATATTCAGTTTGATCATTAACAAATATATATAATTTTAAACTATATAAAATATAAACCCAAAAAAATAGTATCACACATATAATGTAAATATATAAACAAAATATATGCTTACCAATTTTAAATAAATGATTTACTAATCGTTGGTTAATTGCTATACCACCTGAATAACGATAATTCATACGCTAACCACTATTTAATATGTAAAATATATACAAAAGCCACTTAGTAGGAGCCTATATTAACCATATATTGATATATTACTTAATCTTGTGATGATCTTAAAACAATGACCTTATGACTTAAAAATCTAAATATATTCACATTTGATTTAACAATATATGTCACGTAAAGCCTGAATCCTTAAAAAAAATCAAATATCATAAAAACTTTCCTTATTCACAGCCACAATGAAGATCTAATTCAAAAAGATTATATGTAATCACAAACATAAATGATTTGCAAACACCCATTCTATCATTCTCTTGAGTATATTTCACATTTCCTCCAGGATCCATAAAACAAAAAATAAATGGTGAAACCAATACAATGAACTGGATCCGATATATGGAATGAATAGAAAATTAATTCTCTAATATTAATATTTCAACCAACAAAACACGATTTGAAATAATAAATCAAGAGAATGCTACAAATAAAAAAAGCATCTTGAAAAAAAAAATGTTTGGGTCAAGATGAATTTCTGTATCGAAGAATAATTTCCCCTAAAAAAAATGTTCATTTAAATGGGAGAAAATAATCTTTCAACCAAAACTTCATCCATGCATCAAATAAATAAGAAAACTTCAATCCTAATTTCCTTATAATTCAATATAACCTGGCTCTGGCTCTCTGATACCAATTGTTAAAAATTTAATTTTTAAATCCTTATGGTGAAAATCATCATCCAATAAAACCCCATAAATATCATATTTAATCATCAAGAAATCTTAAATAAAGTGTATATGTTTCCATTGCAGCAATGATTTATCCTTTTGTTTTTGTTACCTTTTAGTCTTTCCTTATGAGCTTTAGTCTTTCTCGGTCAAATTACTCCTTAGAGGTTATTCTCTCTAGATGGGAAAGAAAGAAATAAAATTTGATTTGACATATTGGGGACCATAATTCTATATATAATATTTTTATTTATTTATTATTGGACCAGTAAGCTCCCATAAAACCTAATTGACCTAACATTAGTATCCTAACAAAATATTTCAAGCTATTCTCGAATAAGGGAGAGGGAAAGTGTGTGAGAACATTTCTATTTCAGAGATGATGACAACTCATTTTTTAGAGCAAATATGATTATTATATAGAAGACTAAAAAACCTAAACCTAGATTTCTTGGACTCTTGCCATACACTTAACTCCAATAACTTTTTTATAAATAGCATTTCCAATAGTATTATGGTCAATATTTGAAAGAAAGAAATAGTTAAAAGAACTAAATCATTTATATTAAGATTTTTTCCTCTATAATATATATTATATTATATTATAATTTCTTGAAATAATAATGTCATTTTTTATTATAAATTTTATAATAGAATAAAAAATCATTCAATCATTCTCGAAATAACAATGTCCTCCAATCTTTATTAGCAGTATGCGTTATCAATGTTAATGGTATTTTTGGAATATAAACTTGGGAAAAATTTAATACTATTATTTAAATCAATTAATTTCTTTAAACTTATGAATCTAGTTAATGGAATCTTTCTTTTTATAGGTTAATGAGATCTTATATAAATGATTGAGGGGGTAGTTTATATATATATATATACAAGTTTATTTCCTCGTTTAAGTTATATATGATATAATTTTCATTCATATATCGGACTAACACTTTGCTGGAGTGAATTGGTGAGACTACAAAAACCACCACTAACACTTTGTTAATTTTTTATACTTTTTTTTGCACGGCACGTATATGTTAACATGTTAATGACATATTATTATGTGTTATATAGTGTTATATTATCTATTATATCATAGGTCAACGTTTTGTCAGTAAAAGTTATTCAATATTTAATAAAAAAAATCGATAGATGAATCAAAGTTACATAATTATGATGCTTAAAAGACTAAAAAGTATGATTAAACGTTTTTTAGCAAAAATATTGTATTAAAAAGTGACACAGTTAATATTTAATATATTTTGAAAAAAAGAAGAAAAAAGAGTAAACTTAATGAAATGAAAGATAAAATGATTGGATCATGAATATTTTTTATTTGATACAAACAACAAGTATTTTTTATGAAAGAAATTATGATGCTTAACTCAAATAGATAGGAAAGTAAGTATATTATTATTATTATTATTATTATTATTATTATTATTATTATTATTATTATTATTATTATTAT